>JAPMOQ010059085.1:1406050-1456454 GCA_026543055.1 Argiope trifasciata | reverse complement strand
GAAAAACACACGCACAAAATATTTGTCTGCTTGTCACTCTCATAACTGAAAAATACTTTGAAATACACAAATGATGTTTGGCATACGATTTTTACTCCAAATTTGTAGATTTTTATTGAATTTTGAGCAAATTCCGTTCAGAAGAAGTTTGTCCGTTCTTTTATTTGAATATATATTAACAAGTAACTACAAAATGATGAGAGCTACAAAATGACTAACTAACTACAAAATGACAGATAAAATTCAGTGCACAGAGTTAACATCTTTTTTACAGAAGCGAAATCAGAGGTCGGCTGCCTGTATGTAAGTTCTTTCAAAAACATGCAAAAAAAAAAAAAAAAAAAAAAAAAAAAACCTTAAAAGCACAGTGATTTAAATATATCAAATTTGGAACGTGATTTTGAGAATTTAAATGTAGTTTTGTATAAAGTTTTTGTAAGGTATCCGACTAAGTTAAAAAACCGGCATTTGACCACATTGGTGATTTTTTTTAAAAAAGCGTTATTTCTTGTAATTCAGACTTTTCTCTCTCAAAAACATTTTGTTTCTTCTTAGAAAAGTAAAGTCTAACCTATTATACAGAGGAATTTTAAGCAAAATATATTTTCAGTTACAATTTGTCTTTCACTTCAATTTTAATTTTCATAAAAATTATCAACCATTAACATGATATCCCCAAAACTAATAGAGATATTTACATAAAAATTTCGGCGTGTGTTTTAAATAATATGGGCAATGAAATGAACCAAAAGTTTTATTGTGGGTGAAATACTTTTTCATTTATAGGTGTTTTTAGAAAAATAAAGCTGTGAATTTATGGAAAAAATGCATATATACGTATATTTTTACCCATAACTTCTTTGCACCTCAAAATGCATCTTAGATTTTAGTTCATTTCATTCCTCATTGTATTCTATAACTCGTGTACAAAGGAAAATAGGATTGCTGCATAGCAATTTTGTGTAGAGTGTTAACCGTTTTGGTTCAATTTCATTAAAATTTACCCCAAATTTTCAATTTTCACAAAATATGTTATATTCACAAATATTTTTTTTGTATTTATAGCGTTTATAATTGATAATACATCTAAAAACCAAAAAAAGTTTTTTTTAAATTGAATTTTTCAAAATTTTTCCTTCGAACGTAGTCGGTTACCTTAAGTAAGATGGGGAAAAAAAAAACATCTGAAATCATCAATGGAACACCTTTTAAATTTTAAACCGAATCCAACAAGAGATGGACCGTTAATTGATTTGTACTTTCAGAAATACGTAAACGCGATAACATAAAAAATGTAATGATTTTAATATGTCAAATTTTGTGTGCGATTTTTTATTGCAAGTGCTGTTTTGTATCAATTTTTTTTTTCAATCAGTTTGGAAAAATGCATCTAAAATTCAAACTCGATTTTCGGATTCTATCAATCGTCTGCCATGGATTTATTGCCAAAAAACTCGCCAAGGATCTCATTATAAATCTAGAGAAAATGCTAAATTCAAGCCAAAAGCTTATATTTTTGTAGCTATCAAGGCATTCGCCATTGCCATTCAAGACATTCGCTGGAATAACAATTTTATTAGAATATATGCGAAAAATTTGGGCTAGGGTAGTCAGTACAGGTTAGGATAAGTAGCTATTAAGTTTATGTGGTAGCGCTAAAAGTTTCCCGGATGATACTTTTGAATTAAAAGTTTGAATGTAACTTTTTACTTTTCAAGTACAATAATTAAACGAAAAAAATTAGAAGGTCAGATTTTTATTCATTCCATTTTTCAAACTTCCTTTCATTCAATCCTGTGATAAGTTGAGAGCAAGGAAGAGGACTACCCGGACAATGGAACTTTGCACTGTTTGCAAAGGAACGAAGCACTGTTCGTGTGAGGATTCGGTATTCCACTGACTTAATTCTTGGCACCTCTGTCTTCATTAAAAAACATTTTTGGAATTATATTTATCTATTTAAGGCCTTATCAGACTAAGGCAGGCTTACCTTAAGCAAAGTATGTTCGGCACTTTCCGTCAGCAAACGACAAGGAAAGTGACGTCACTTGTGTGACATCATTTCAAAGCTTCACATGATTGGTTGAATTTCGTTTGCGGACAGTATTTTCGACAACATTTTCGAACTGGTTCGATAAAGTTGTCGATTATGAAACTTGCTTGACCGATTTTTGAGGGTAGAAACGGAAAAGTGCTGGCGAAATTTCACCGTGTGATAAGACCTTTATATGTGAGCATAATTAGTATCAAAGAACGCAAGATGGATGAAATTCGGTATTATGAGTATTAAGAAGTGAAGAAAGGGTTGTGGGTTTAGTTTAGTTTAGTTTAGTTATATTAACGTCCCGTTGTAAAGCAACACAAGAGCTATTTTGGGACGTACCTCGTCATTTTGAACCATGGTCAGATAACGGGATTGACACCTGAACTGGCACTCCCCTCTCCGCACCAGTGGGAGGACATTTGGCTTGACAGATTTAACGTGCAAGAGACCCCCTTACACGACGGTTCTTCGGTAGACTCCAGTCTCAAACCTGAAACCCTCCGATTCCAGAGCCGAGACCTTACTACCAGGCCACTGCGACGTGTGGGAAAAGTGTTGAGGTGGAGCGTGTAGGGAGCTTGTATTCAGTGCTATGTATTTGTTTCGAATCTGATTAACTCCGATTGAAATCTAGAACCATTTCTTTTTTAACAGAATCCTTTTATTGATTGCAGCAAAAATTGGCCATAATGACCGTTAAGGATTTACTAATAAATGAGGATAACCTATTAGAAGGAGGATAAACGGGAAGAGTATTCTTATTCTCATCTAAATTATAAAAAAATAAAAAGGGGAGTCATAATACTTGTGTCTAGGTTCCCCATTTTTATAGACAACATTATGCATAATCAAGTCTTAATCTGAAAAAGAAAGGATTCTGAAAATTTTCTTGCTCTAAAAAATGCAATTGTATTTGCTTACGGTGTACATATGATCACGTTAACTTAATATCTCAGTGAAATACACAGATTAAAGTTCGATAGATGAAATTAGGTATTTCAACTAAGAATCTGCGTCTGCATTTCGAACTAAGAAAAGAAATAGTTATGGTTGAAGTGCAGAATGCGTGGTAAGTCTGCATTCCTGTTCTTTGACCCAAGGGTCGACTTGGTTCTCGATGGCCCTGCCTGTTTAAATAGAATTTTTTTCCTTGTATGTACCATCGATATATTAATACTTTTGATAAAATTAATACTACTGAGCTGACTTGATCGGCTGATTTTTTATAACTTCCTGACAAGAGTACAGAAAATTATTGAGGGATTGGAATAATTCGCATCTTATATGACCTACCTCAAAAAAGATAGAAAAAAAAAATCTGGAAATTTTAAAATCTTTCTTTTTGTTGCCAAATGTTTTTGCCAAATCGCTAAATGTTCTCAAAGTTTATCGCTAAGCCACGGCATCATTGATCTGTCTTCCGTTCAGTATTTAATATTTGTCAAATTGCCTTCCTTGTGATAGAACTAACTGTGCTGGGCAGCAATGTTACAAATTCTTAACATTACCATAATTCAATATGGCAACAAATTAGGAAGATGAAATTTAATAAATAGTCTCTATATCAAAACTTACGTTTGTATCAGCTTTTGAAAGACGATTTAGAAGAATCAGTCTTCCATTTACTCGTTTGTGAGCACATTAATACAACTTCGCAAGATGTCTAGGTAGATTATATTTGACATATAACTTTCTATGAGAATTTTAAAGTTGTATTCAAGTTTGTACTAATTTCATCAAAGGATAGATGTCTGTCTCTCCATGCATTTGTGAACTCATGAACAACAAGATTGATAGATGAATTATATAAGCTATAACGTATGGATTACGATTGATAGATGAATTATATAAACTATCTAAAACCAACACTTGAAAGACTGCTTTGGTTGCTTTTCTGTTCATGCATATATGATTACAATAATTTGAAACCAGAACAAGCTTTGTAAATGAAATTTAGCCTCGATTTTTAATTTCTCAAATATATATTGTATCTGTCAGTGGCGTGGCCTGAGGATGGCATGTCTTCCCAGTGGTCTGATAGTCTTGAGTTCTAGTCTTGATTCCAGTATAATTGCTCTCTTTCCTGTGTTCCGTCTGTAATGTGTAAAAAAGGGGCCCCGTGCAAAAAAGGGTTGGATAAGTGAATGTGTGTGTCTAGTTCATGAGCTAGAAGTTAGACTTATGGTGAAATCTTAATAAGCTAGTAACAGTCGTTAGACATTAGCGATCGCTTTTGTCGAAAGGATATGTTACTGGATTTCAAACCCAAACATCGCAGGTTTGATACTTGGCGGAATTCAACTTACACATTGGCACAATTCCAGCCAATCTCTCGCCACAGACTTCTGCTCTCGGGTGCTCAGAGGACTTTGCCCACAGAAGTTACTGCACACTCAGTTTAAATCACTGAGTTCATCAGGAGAGTTGTACAGAGCAACAAGTAACAACACATTTGTATCGCCTTTTTGTCACAATCGATCTTACGAAAGAAGTCTATATTACACACTATTTCCTAAGTTACATAATTTAGAACGAAGTGCAACGTTTTTCATAAGTAGGAAAAAATTCGTAGAAGGAAAGTTATGGTAATAGAATTTTATATAAGTATTTAAATTCCTCACCTCATTTCTTAAGATATTCGAATTCAGATACCTCAGAACAGTTTCGAGTTCTGAGGAGTTCGAATGAGTTTCTCTTTCAAGAATAAGAAACATTCTCTTTCTTCAAAAACAATTCCACTTCAAAACTTCAATTCTATCAAAGATTTTACTTATCTTCTTATTAAACAAAATACATAACTTATAATTGTGACAATTTTATGATATTTTCATGGCATTTAGAGTATCGCACAAAATTGTGGAGATAACATATTACAAAATATTTGAGAAAAAATTAATAAAAAATCTTTGAACCCGTGTGAATTTAGTTATTCAAGTTAAATTTTACTGTACATTTCTTATTTCAGTGTTTTACAGTATTCATTTATAAACATTTTTTACCTTTTGAAATTAACATTTTTGTGTAATTAATATTATCTTATTTATTAAAATTTTATTAATTGATTATGAAATATTTTTAAAGCTCTTAAATATCTAACTCATTTTTAGTTCAAAAAATTTTCTTTTATTTTTGTACTGATTATTAGATATAAATTGAATTTTTATTACATTCCTTTGAATTGAAAATAAAACATGGTTTTTAGGTAAATATTTATTCACTACTTCTTGAGTATTTTATTTACTATATTTTTTATCCTCAAAATTAAAACAAAAGCATTAAAATAGGATTAACTAAAAAATTACCAAATCGACAATATATTCCTATTGCTGATTATTGACAATAATAAATAAATTTTACTTTTGAAAATAAGTAGTGTCGCCATCTATTATCTTATAATCAAATGAAAACTATACAATTTAAGAAGATGCATAAATAGATATTTTACGATTTATATCTTTTTCTTTTATCACTGTCCTTGATTTTTATTCGACAAAAAATTCACTATTGATTTAAATATGTTTAGATGAAGGTTTTTCTCTTAAGAGAAACAGAACTTTACTGTCCTCTAAAAAGTTGATAAATGAATTTAAATCATTCCAAAAGCATAAAAAGTAATTTAATATTAACCTCAGTAAAAAAATGAATATTAAAGATGAATAAAATATTTTTAGATGGTGAACAATGCGTATACGATGTTTCCTGGATAAGAATCGTATATCAATCTTGAAGAAATGAAATCATTTTCAAATGTGGAAATGTTTCAGAATTGAAGTGAAGTTAGTGCTTTGTTGTGAAAAGTTTTAAGAGCTGTTTGAATAAGTGGATATTTAAACGCCGACTAATTATAATTAATGTTAACATTTCGGCATGAGCATATTTTATCCTTTCAATCGACTTTTAAAAAACATATAAGAAGTTTAATTCATACTTATTTATTTTTATCAGAAATTTTTACTGTGGCTTTTTCAAAATAATTAATTGATCTGCGAGGCGACATTTTATAAAATGCCGTAAAAGCATTGATCTAGATCTTGGATTTCCTTTATTTTTCAAAGAAGGAAAGTGTCTCAGATCATATCTTTTTTAATTTCTTGAGATGAGAAATATATTTATTTCGCCTTAATATAGTATTTAATCTTAATATGGCGTTCTCTTGTTCTTATGTACTTTCTCAGTTAAGAGCTGATGAATCTGATAAAAATGGAGAAGCTTCACAGGAGAGAAAAGGCATAAAAAGGCCATTTCCATTTTCAGGAGATAAAGAAGATGTTTCTGATGACATTCTTCCCGAAGCTGTAGATGTATTAGACTCTATCTTTGCATCTTTGTGTCCATTTTCCGAAGATTCATCTGCGTGTGATGATGTTGTCATTGTTCATGATACGAAAGGTGCTTCATCTGTTGATGATGAGCCTGAAATCGAGTTAGTGAAAACTGTAAATGGTAATGAGAACCCTGAAGTTGAAATAATTTCAGAAGAAACAGTTAATCAATTACAAATTGTAAATGATGAGGAACTTTATGACTTTTCTAATATACCAGTTCAAGTAACTGGTGCATGGGAAGAATTTATGAATGGAAAAGGAAATAATTATACAAAAGGATGTAAATGGTAATTCAATTTTTGTTAATCATTATATTTGGCTTTCAGACATCTGCACAATTTTTGTTACAATTCCATTGTGAGCTCTGTATAGCTGCTACAGATCAGTGCCAATAATAAGAGGATGATGCATTTAATCTTTCCTGTAATCATTTTCTGATAATATATTTCTCTCTTTACCTGGTGACATTTTACTCCCTAGAAAATAATTTATGATTATGTAGGACCAATTAAATTCAAGTGGATGTATTTTAATGTAAATGGATGTGAAATAAAGACAATTTAGTGAGATTATTCTGCTTCCTTTAATTTTTTTTGTCATTAACTTCTAGAATGTGAAGCAAGGTGCATTCAAACACAAATTGTACTTCTTACAAAAACAATTTTAAAAAATGATGTAAGTTAAAAATTGCTGCTAATTTTTAAATTGATTAATTATTCTGTTAATAAAAAAATCATGAATGTAACAAATCAAAATCTTGATTTAAAATAATTTGTGATATGCAACAGGATTTTGTTAATTCAAATTTGTTGATAATTAGATTTTTTTCTTTAATCCCTTGAATTACTTGAATATAAAATTATAAATAAATGATTAAATTTTAAAATCTTTTATAATTTTTTGTCAAATGTACAATCTTTAAAGTAAAGAAATAACTTGGGGAAAAAAAGTTTGTTTAGTATTCATTATTTGAATGAAATGATTATTAAACCAAACTGAAGTCAAAGATAATTTACTCCACATATAAATCAGATGTATTAAAAAGTCTAATGTTGGGCTAGATGTTTTTTTTTAAATTTATTTTATTAATTATGTATATTTTATTCTATTTTTTATGTTTATTTTACTTTTCTTGACATATGTTAAATATTTGAAGAATTCTCCAGTCATATAAAGTATTTGCGTTAAAATTAAAAAAAAATATTTTAGCTATTGCAGAATTATAATAATTTATTTAAAATTAATCAAAGCTATATAAAATATTTTTCTCTTTTCATTATGATTCATAACCAGACTGGCTTCTGTATATTGATTTTGCTAATTTATAGATTTGATATCCTTATAAGTATTAATTCAAAACTTATACTAATATTTTTACTATCCTGGAATTTAAAGGAAAAGATTTTTAAGAAATTTATTTTAAAAAAATATAGAAATCCAGTTAATAGAATAATTTGAAACTAAACACTGAATTTTTTAAATTTCATTAATGAAGTATATTTTAGAATCATTATTAATCTTATGAGAAACTGTTTCATGGACAACTATTACTGAAGGGTAATAAAACAATTCACAAACAATAGAGAACTAGTGAAATGTATATACAGCCAAGACCATGTAAACATTAAGAAGAAAATTGTTTAACTATTGAATATTTTACTAAAATTGCATGAAAGGAAACAGTGCAAACTTTATTAACTAGCAAATATTTCTGTTATTGCTATAAGGGAAGTGAAACATAATAGATAATATGCTTTAATGTTGCAGCTTTCCTAAGTCCCTACTAACACATAGTTTCATTTATTTCTTAATTATACATTTTAAGTTTTCATATAAATAGGGCTCCTGATGGCTCTTGCATAATGACTTGTAGTGATGATAACATCCTTAGGCTTTTTAATTTACCTGAGGAATTATGGGATTGCTCAAAATGGCATGATATAACTGAGATGGTAAGTATATGTTAAATTGTTTAACTTCACTGATTATGATGTCTTTTTATAATCTTAGTCTATATTTACAAAATAATTTAAATTTATTATATTTCATATATAAAAAATATTAGAAATACAATGAAACCTATGAATAGAATGCATATAACAATAAACCTGTCAATAATGATATTTCACTTGGTTTTATTAGAATTCCTTTTAAATTCAATTTATTGGCCTTTTTAATTCAATTTATCGACCAGAGATTTCCCCTTTCTTCAAATGTTCTCTTTCAAAATTGTTCATTTTTAAGTCAGAAATCCATGGACTTTGGACTGACCATACCTTCTTTTTGATTTGCTTTATATTTGTTAAAATAATGGTCCAATGTAAAGTACTAGTATTTAAAAAAAAAAGTGTAAAATCACTCAAAAATTTATACTTCTAAAATATGTGAGATTTTGCAATTAATGGTTGCTACATTTTTTGAAAAAAATGAGGATGCTATGGAAAGAAGCAAACAAATTTTTAAAAAATGTGTTTTGAATAATGCTGACTAAGCTTACATAAAATATTTCCACGAGATAAGAAAGCAAAGCATTTCTATTTTAAACCCCCTTATTTCTAAAAATTTGAATAAAATCATGTCTTTACTAAGCAACAATGATTTTAAAGCCAGTAATGGATATGGGTATTGCTTTTAAAGTGATAAAATTAAAAAAAAGCTAGCTTTTATTAATGATGCAGTATCATGGAAACAGCAAGAAAAAGGGATGTTTTTAAAAAATATATATTCTCCTAATGATATGTGCTTTGTTCTATCAGCTTTGTATTGTCATAGATTCTTTGATTGTCAGTGTTCTAATATTCTGGAAATTTGCTAAGTCATAATTATCAATTGTATAAATTTAAAACTATAGAAATTCAGACATGAAAATATTTGTTCTTATATCTCCCAAAACTCAAATATATAGAATAAATGAACTCAAAATCTAGTTAAACTCCTTTGTACTTTTTATGCCCAAAACTTCCCGAATTGTACTATAAAATTCATCGAAATATTAAATTTTTTTAACAAAATTTTTTCACATGCTTGCTGTTATTGATGGATTTCTGATTAGGTATCTGTCTAGGTAACTAGGCTGAGAAAGGACTTCTAACATATCAGTTAAAAAGCTGATAAACGATATATAAATGACCATTTGAAAGATTTAAATTCACAGGCATTTTATTATTATTTCTAATATCATTCTAATAATTTCTAATATCATATTGGAATTAATAATAAAATCTATGAAACCAATGGAAGTAAATTAAAATTATTTTTTGCATCTATTAGTTTCTTGTGAAGTGAGTATTGATTATTTCTTTGTCTCTATTATAGAATACAATTTTTAAAATGATGATAAAGTTTTTCACATATTTTATATAAATACATTATCATTTCTTGTATTTAGTAAATATATGTTATTAGTAAAGATACAAAATAGACAAGCTCTTATTTTTTTTTATCAGAAATATAAAATACAATTGAAAAGAAATAATAAGTGAAAATATCCTTTTAACTACTATAGTGATTCATAAATTGAAGCTATTCAGACTAATCTAAGACAATTTGGTTGAATTATTTTCAAAAAAAATTGATTGCCAATGATGAGAATAAAATAAAGTCGAGAAGATATTGTTAACCTTAATTCATATGTATACACGCTTGCATTTGATATATAATAAATCGAACTATTGTGCTGTCATATTTTATTTTCAGAAAAGGTAGTTACAGTTACTTACTTTATTTCTACAAATGGTATGTTTTGAAGGAAAAAATAAAGTTTGGTAAGAAATATGGAAATATTGTCCATTCATAATACATTTTGAGCTATTTTCAATCAGTTTCTTCGAAGATGTAAATCTAGTTTCTTGTATTGTTATAATCAAAGAAATTAAAACAACTTTTAAAACATCAATGATTCTGTAAGAACGAATAACAAAGGTTGAAAACTATATGTTGTTTCTTATTACACTTGCTATTTGACAAGTCCCTTGTTACGAAGACAGAGACTTAAGCCAATAGGACGTGTCTTTATGTTATGTTGAAAACTGAATGTATATACCAGAGAATTGAGTAAGTTTTTGACAGAAGTTAATTAACTATGCATAATTATACATAGATGTATGTTTCTATATTTTTCATGTTAAATGATAAATATGCTTCAATATAAATAAATAAATTTCAATGTAAATATAGATAATATGTATAAATATATTTCAGTATAAAACAATTCAATAAAATAATAGAGTTAATATTGAATAAATTTTTCTCTGCAAGGGAATCTAATAAGTCACATTTTAGTTTTATGGTTAACAACTAATTATCTGCAATTATGGTATTTTGTATAAAAGTATACAAATTGCCGATAGATTATTTCTGAATTATAATATGCAAAATTAAAAAGATTAATTTATAGTATATTAAAAATGCTGTATTTTTAATGTTTTATTAATATTATTTTGAATCTGTTTCAATAAAATTGATTTTTAATAAGTACATTTTTATATTGCATAGGAAGCTGTAGTTAAAATATCTGAAGGCGAAATTATATATGATTATAGCTGGTACCCATTAATGAATTCATCTGTACCAAGCACTTGTTGGTAAGCTTGTAGCATTATTCAAAAATATCATTTTTAAATAAATTCTTTATGTTGCTTATCATATTTTCTTTCCTTTTTTTTTTAATTCTTTATATTTACGTAAATAACTTGTCGTAAATAACTATCAGAATAATGTATTATTTTTATTATTTCTTTAATTATGTTGCAAATCATATTTGCATCTTTCCTTTTTTCTTTTTTATATTTAAGTGAAAATTTAAAATTGATTATGATTAACAAGTACAGAGCAATTTATTACAATATTATTTAAGCACAGTCATCTTCTGATGATTAAAAAAAAATCCATCTTCATTGTGAAATTTTTAAGAATTTCATGAATTAATAGCTGCTACTTATCAGTTTTATTTTCATTAATGGAGGCACTTTGCTATTTTTTAAAACTTGCATATATAAAAGTTTGGATCAGTTTTTGTTTGTATTTTATTCAAGAACATAATAATAATAATAAATAAGTAATAAATAGACATACAAAAATATACCCATAGCAAAGTATAGCATGCTAACTTTTCAAGGTAAAAAATAAATTAGTGTAAATATTTTTCTTTGAATAAGGAAAAATTTGATATTTTAAAATGCCTGGTGTTTGTTTTGTTTTGCAAGACCTTGCTTTTTATTCCCTCTGAATGTAAACATATTTTATTTTCAGTGTTTTTTTGTATCTCATAAAACTGGAAAATGTACTTGATTTTTTAAAAAAAATTGAGGCTATTGTAAACTGATAAAATTTTATACAAAATGAAAAATACTAACTCTGTTTTTTTAAAAAAATTTTTAAACTCAATTATGAATTTTAATATCAAATTAATAATGGTTATTATTAAGCAGCACATATTGGCATACCTGTAACTGGCAGCACATACATTCTCTTACTTTCTGTTACAACTAAAACATTATAAAATATGTGAATATGATGAAATTATTTAAGTATTATGATTAACTTACCAATATTATAATGTATATATTATTAACTGTATTTTGGAAAGGAATTCCATTCTTAAAAGTTTCATCAGTACACTAGAAGCTTTTCAAAGCTGGAGGCAGTTTAAAATGTCTGTTAAATCTTATTCTCATATTTCCATGTATCATAAATTCTTACCTGGTTCAAAGATTGAAGCGAATATATCCTTCTTTTGAATCTTCTTTATTTATTATTATTTTTAAATTCAGCTGAAAATTCTCATTTAGACTTTGAACCTTACTTTAATATATTTAAGATGAAAGTGCCTTGTGTCAGCAAATATTCTCAAGATCTTTAAACTTTGATTTAAAAAAAAAAAGATCATTAAAAACTTTGAATTTTGTATTATAAAGAGATTCCAAATCAAAATAATGAAAATTTATCTTGAAATCCAAAAAACTCTCTCATCATAGAGTTTTTAGTCACTTTTTTTTTTTTTTTTTTTTTTTTTTTTGTCTATTTGTTAAATTAATATTCTCTTATATCAGGAAATCACATTTTAAATGAAATATTTTTTTTTCTTTCTCTTTGTGAAAATGTGTTTGTTTATTTCCAAAATTGTTATTATTGCTGGTTTATTGCATTGGACAGAAAATTTGTGAAGAAAAAAGTTACTTTACAGAATCGCAGTTTTCTTATAATGGTATAAGGTTTACAGAAAAATAAGAAGCAACCGTAATAAATACTCTCAACTGTATTCTTAAAAAAAAATTGCAATGTTTTTTTTCCCTGTTTAAATTTTAAACAAAAAGCAACAACAACAATAACAAAAAAAGGGTACAGAAAATACAACTGTCCTGCAAATCTTGTATGTGACAGCATATAAATGGAGAAAATTGTGCTAACTTCATATCGAATTATCATATTTAAAACTGGCATCTTTTGCATCTGCCTTTACTTTGTAGTGCCTTAATTGGAAAAATATTCTATTTTATTTGTATTTTTTTATTATATCTGTAATAAATGGCAATCTTTTCACTCTCATGACACATGGATTTGGATTAAAACTAATTATATTTCCTCTAACACATGGGTTTTAAATTTTGAATAAATTTTTGATAGAAAACTGCTTTCTCAGCTTGTACATGGGTCAGCTTATATTTGAAAATATAAGGTATTTGATTAAGCTTTGAAACAATTTTTCACTGTTATGAATTTTATTATAAAAGACATTGCTTATTTCTTTGGATGATCTTGTATTGAATTTCATCTTATAAAGGAAATAAGACATAGGTGTATACTAGAGAAGAAAACAATCATTTCTCAAGTGGCACTTATTTTTTCTATACTATTGGTTTCCTTTTAAATGTAGCATCTTATTTATGATAACTAGCAGAATATCTTATATGATCTTATCTCAATATGATGTGTATATATAATAGCAACATTATCAGCATAGATCACCTCTGTTGAGATATTGGGATTGCAATACATCTGGCATACTATCATTCAGAATACAAAAAGGGAGCAATAACAGTCTTAGGAAATTATTTGCTATTTCCCTTTACCTTCTCAATGTATAAGCCATTTTTTTTTATGCTTCTGCATTATCATTATAACTATTGCCAGATTTGTATAAGTTTTACACAGCTGCCTCTGGTACTTTATATTTCTTAATAAATAAATTAAGTTTACCTTCAAAATTGCAGAAATGGCATGCATACTTTGAATTCAGTTTATTGGGTGAAAATTTTAGAACTTTTTCATCAATCGTTATCTTTGGTATGACAGCATTTTAATGCAAAATACATTTCTATTTATTTAATTGATTTAAAGGATTCTTATATTTGTTTCCACTTGATTATTGATTTAACTGTTTAATTTATTTTGAAATAACAGCTATTAAAACTTTTAAACCCTACAATGCACTACATTATTAGGTAACAGAATTGTGTACTATGCCATTGATAATAGCTTTATTTAAGGAATGGAGATTAAAGGCTGATGCCCAGGCTCTCCTGCCAAATGCTCATATTCTGGTCAGCATTTATTTTGAAATAAGAATTAGTTTTCATTAGAAAATATTATTAATCTAGAAAATGTCATATGAAATAATAGCAAAATCTAGATATTGTTTGAAAATAAATGATGAATTAATTCATAAATTGATATGTCTCTTGTTTCTGTTTTTAAAGTGATTATTGATATGTTATTTCTTCTCATATGAGCAACAACATTAATATTTATTTTTTTACTCATAGTTTAGCCAGTAGTTCTAAAAATTCTCCTGTTCATCTATGGGATGGCTTCACTGGTGAGCTTAGAGCCAGTTACAGATCTTATGATCAAATGGTATGCTTTTTATTTTCCTTATTATTATTTTAACATGGAGCATTTAATTAACTTTACAATGAATAATGTTACTCTGAAAACTATTTTAAACCCATTAACCTGAAAATTAAATTATATTCAACTCACAGTATTTGTTATACCTCGTTAACAGGTTAATATTCTTCTAAATAAAATGTGAAAAACACAGTAATTTTTTTTAAAGAAAACTATATAATATATAAAAATGTATTATATTAAAAACAACATTGACTGTCTGAAAGTCTGTGTCTGGAAAATATACTAATATTATTGTTTAAGTATTTTTTCAACGCTTTCCTTATATATTTTTTTAATAATGTTTATGATAATTTCTATCAATTTTTTCTTCTTATCAAAATAATAATTTTTTGTATCGAGTAGCAAAGGATACGAATGTACATAATATAGTTTATATTTTAAAAAATTGTTCTAAAATTGCTCAAAACTTCTATTTAGGCAAATTATATTTTTAATGCTGATGTAATAATTATTATTTATTCATTTTTTCATTGTATTTTTATATGCTAACTATTAAAATATCACATACTTTTATTGAGAAAAGTATTTCATCATATTTGATTTAATTTATTTATAATTTTAGGATGAAATAATAGCTGCTCGAAGTTTGAGTTTTGATTCTGAAGGCGAACGTATCTTTTGTGGTTTCGAAAAAACCATTAGAATTTTCAATGTACACTTACCTGGAAGAAACTTTGAGATCAGAAATACATTTGGTAATCATTTCAAAAAAAAAAATTTCTGATATTTTCTTACTTGTTTTATTTAGAAAGAGTTATTTTTTTTTTAATTTTTACCATAGATGTTAAACTTTTCAACACATATGCATTTCTTTTCTAAAACATTAAAGTAACCCTTGAATATTCATGACTTCAAATTACTAGATTATATTTATAATGTTTTATTTATATTATATATTTTAAAAAATTAATATAGGAGTTTTAAAAGAATATCTTTATGTAGTTGTGAATCTGAAATATAATTTATTTTGTTATCCATGGAAACTTTTGCAATATATCTGAACTTCTACTGCTAATATTCATACTTTGTCCATTGCCATAATGGAAAATGAAATACCAGATTTTCATGAGAAGTAAAAGTATTCTAATATTTCAGTGAAAAATTAGTTATCAAATTTCTGTTATTCTAATACCATTTTCTAAAACACCCATAAAGCTGTGGGAAGTAATTCTTTTTTGAGATTATTTAAGGCAGTTTCAAGACTTTTTTTAAGGAGAAAAATTAAGTCATGAGGACCTTAAGCATAAACTTTCAAATTATTACAAATTAATGAGATAAGTAACATGAAATTTTTTTCCAGTGATCATAAAAGTGCAAAATAATTTTTGTAGCACAGAAATAAATCAGAGAAAAAATTAAAGATAGATTGTCTAATTTAGTTTAATAGTTTTGTAGATTATCTAATTTGGTGATTTATGACATGCACATATGAAAATATCACACTATAATTCATATCTGTTAAATATTGCAATTACCAATGGATTAAAATGTATGAAAATATGAAATTTCGCTATTCATAAAAGCTACTACCACTACCAAATTTACTTCTAAAGTAACAAAAAAGAATGTTTTATGCATGATGCTAAATATAATATCAAAATTAGTCTTCCTTTGAGCCAAATCCATTTAAGCTTTCTTTAAAGTAATGTTTAACAAATAAAACGTGTTTCAAAAGGTATTTCCTTTTTATTTCGATTCAATTTATTTAGTTCAACCTCCTTCTCCTACTTGTACATTTTTCTACCAGTTTTTTGTTTATTTGTTTGTTTAGTATGAGGATTACTTGGCCTTTACTGGTTTGAAAGTAAATGGATTTATAAGCACTCTGTGCATATAAATTAAAGATTTATGCTGATGACTTTTAGCCTGATTTGAAATGAAAATAAAAATGTCATGAGGATAAAAAGAAATCTATGTTTCTGACTGCCTTGTAACTGTAGTCATCTGATGGATAAAATTTAAAATCTTACAAACACTGTTATAGATAAAAGGCCTGAAATTGCCTGATGATTTTTTGAAAAAAGTAAATGTGGTTTAAATTAATTGAAATTCAGGGGAAAGCATTACATTTTTTAAAATTATTTATCAAAGTGAAGGTGCTGTTTTCTTCAGAAATTTATAAGTTGTTTTTTATCAACTATATTACATAACAATAATACTGTCAGTGAAAGTTGATAGATTTTAGATAGCTGAAAGTAATTTTTTCGTACATTATTTTCAGCTATTTATTGTTTCTATGTATTTTTTTTCTTCAATCAATATTTTTGAATATATTAATTCAAGTAATGGTGACCTTAGAGGTCCTCAATTCAAAGGTATACTTCAATGAAAAGAAAAGAAAATCCATCTAAAGAGCCAGCTAATATCTTATATGCAATGGTAGTTGCATAGCTAAAATAGTTATGTGACTAATAATTGTAAAGCTGTGTATATCTAAAATTTCTAATAAATAGTTTATGGCTATCCTCTTTTTTTAAAAAAAAGCTTTTGAACACTTTTAGCAATTTCTGCATACTTTTCTTTTTTACAAAAGAACTTTGTATGGAAATAATGTATTTTAGAAAAATTAGATCTTGATATGATTTATCAATTTGTAGGTAAAAGAAGGAAGATTGCTAAAAACTTTAATGCAAGTTTTACAAATTTTTTTTAGAAAAAAATGATAATAAAACATCTGGTAGATGTTGCTTTTTATATGATTAGAGTAAGATAAAATATTTAGACAAAAATTATAAAAGAAGCATACTTCTTTTATGCATCTAAAATGTATTCAATAATTAAATTTAAGACATGTATTAACTTTTATCATTTAAAAATTCGTCCTTGTATAACTAATATCATTTGAATGGATAATTTAATGTGGATATAGTTCAAAATTTTTGCAGGCTTTGCGTAAATGATAAAATAATGTATTAGGTATAACATGTTCATGGTCCTTCTCATTAATTTTCATGTCCTGTTATGTTATGTTTCATTTATTAGAAAAAAATCCCACATTTCATTTTTCACATTAACTACACTTGAAATTGAAATATCTTCAAAATATATGTGAATATATATTTTTTTCTTTTATTTTGTATATTTGCAGCTAAAAAGAGTGGCCAGTCTGGTATCATATCATGTTTTGCCTTTACGCCACAAAACAGACATATTTCTGCTGTTGGATCCTATCAAAAATCAAGTTAGTCACATTTTGTTTAGCTTATATTTACTGCCTTTTATTACTATACAATCAATTATCTTTATTTTTTAAAAAAGCAGTGTTTTATCATACTGATATTTTTTAATCAAAAGTTATATTTATCATTTGATTATCAGATTTAGAGTAATATTTTTTAAATTCATTTTAAAGAATTATTTTAAAAACTGAATCAAACACTTACAGCTATTTAAATAAATAATACTGTGAGAAGGACATCTAATCGACTTAATTGGAAACACTTAAAATTTTTATGAATTAACTTCATTTGCAACTTTTATATGATCTTTTTTTTTAAAAAAAAAATTTGTTACACACACACATGTGCGTGCATGCACAAAAAAAAAAAATTATATTTTTAAACTCTGAATTTGATTCTTTTCTTGTATGAAAGGAGTCCATACTCTCTCAATGACAAAATCAATACAAACTGTTCAAAATAAGTTTTGATTTCTTTTTTGAAATTCAGGAAAAAATATTTCATAATTTTTGAAATTTGAGTATAACTATCAGAAAAAAATTCTTATATTTCCTCACAAATGCTTTTAAATGTTTTTTTTTCCACTCCAAGTTTCAGCAGCAGTGCTTGTGTATCTTTTGATATAGTCATTGATCTTATATCGATGAATCTAAGTTTATTCAATTCCTACCATTAATTCTCACTCTCCCTATGTATATACATTTATATCATTCAAATTTCAATTGTTGATAAAATGCATTTTTATCATCCACTGAGGTTCAAATACATTTTTTTAAATTGGTAGTGGATGGCACTTGATGTTAATACAGTTTTTTTCAAATATTAATTCATTAATTAAATTTAGTTAATTTTTAATATTTTAAATAGAGTTTAATAGTTTTAGCAGTTTAATGAAAATTGAAATCAACAGGCAGTAACTCAATCAATAAAATGCAGGAATTTCTGTATTTTTCATGTAAAAGTGAAGAATAGAAGTTCAATTCTTGCAAAAATCAATAATTTTTTGAAAAATTAATTTCAATTTTATATGGTTGAAAAAATTTCTCTTATGCAAATTTTTAGTAGGATATAAATTCAGGAATAAATACCAGCAGTGGCAAAGCATCTAAATCACAGCAAAAAAAATCTTTTGCCACTTTATATTTTTATTCTGTATATGTATATACATTTATATTAATTGTAGTTATTTAATAAAATATAACTAAAATTTAAAAAAAAAATTCTTTGCTGACCTAAGTAAGAAATTGACTTAAATTTTGGTTTTAATATTTATTTTTTAATCAAACACCTCTTCATGTCCCCCCCCCCCTTTTTTTTTTCCTTCAAAATTCATCAATGTACCAGTTATAAGTGTCATCAACAGCATAATTTAATTTTTCTGTCTCAATATTTTTTTTTTTTGACTTAGCAACTAAAAATGTTTTAAATAATTGATTACCATTTTACCACTTCCAGCATTTTGATTTAATTGGAATATTAGTTGCCAAAAAAATAGATTTTTGTGGCATGTTTTTATTGAGAGATGAAGCTCCAAAGAAAATGTTTTTGACAATACAGTCATTGAGAAAATATTTAATCAATTTTAACATATGCATATTTATTTTTTGACAGTTGGCCTTTATTCAGAACCAGATGGTGAGCTGGAATGCATTCTGGAAGGGCAAAAAGGAGGTGTTACCCAGCTACAGTTTTCTCCAGATGGAAACCTACTATACAGTGGAGGTCGAAAAGTAAGTAATGGAAGGCTGTTTTTAATATTTATTTCATATGCTTATGGAAATTTTTTGGGAAAAGTTGAAACTTATTAGACATTTTTTAATTTTAATATTTTAGATATTTTTTACATGTATTTCCTGCAAATTTTATTACTTTGTTTTATTATTTTATGATAAAAATAGTAAACAGTAAAAATAATCAAAATGGTTTAAAATGTTAGAACAGTAGAATTTTACTTTAGAACTCAGTTATCAAAATATCTGCTTTAAATTCTTGTATTGTTTTATGGTAAAAATAGTTAAGCAATAAATAGAAAAAGTAATCAAAATGGTTAGAAATATTAGAAAAGTAAAATTTTACTTTAGAAAGTTACCAAAATATCTATTTAATTTTTTGCTTTTTGCAATTTTTGATATTTTTATGTACATTTTGTGTCAGTTTACATGTGTGTGTATCTTGTTTTTTGTTCATCAGACAGATGAATACATAGTTTGATATTTTTTGGAATTAAAGAATTTCGATGTGTGAATTTGTAAGCTATTTGTACGAAACCTAATTTGTAAATATTATTTACATTTGAAGTTTTCCTGCTGTGTTGTATGATACAAACAATTAAATTAGATTGTATTAAATAATAATTTTGCACTCCACTTCCCTATTATCTGTGATTAATTTGATAACATAAAATATCATGCACATTTTTCAGCTTCCTGCACACAATTTCAAAATTAGCTGAAATGAATTAAAATTGCTATCTCATGCTGCTTTGTATGTTTCTCTTAAATTCTATGTTTAATTAATTATTAAAATGTGATCAGCTTAAAGAATATTCAATTTAATTTTTTTTAAACATTGATAATTTGTTGATAATGAAAATTTAGCTATTTTTATAAAATTGACTAACTTTTATCAGCTAATTATACAATTTATTTTTTCTAGTACATTTCTTTCATTTTTCTGTTTTAATCTTTTTTCTTTCCCATTTCATAACTTTGACATCAAGAATGAAAATTCTGAAGATAAAAACTGTCTAATTTTATCCGAACAAATATCATTTCATCAAAAATTATATGTTTCTCTGAATTTCATTGCATCTCATGAAATCTGAAACGATTTCCCATAACTTCTAAAACATAAGATGGCTTTGTAAGAATAATGGCTATGGCAAATCAATAAAAAGTTTATTATAAAATTTCTTAATTGTTAAAATAAATATTGTAAATTTATTTTAATATTTACCTTAAATATTGACCAGTTAATAAATGTAAATTAAATAATGTATCTTTAAATATAAATTGCCTCTGATGTCTTTAATTCCTTTGAATATACATTTTTGTAAAAATAACAATGATGTTTTTTAATTCTATAATCTTTGTCTTTTATTTAAAGGCTTACTAATTGATGGTAGTGAGAAGGCCTATTAATTAAATATATTGTAAAATTTATTTATACAGTGAAACCTCGTTGCAACAATATTTTAGGGACCAAATAAATATATTGTTGTAGAGAGGCATATTGTTATGTTGACGGCCCACATATTTTGAGCATTTAATAATAGTTTTTTTATTATTATTGGTTTAAGGTGCATAATATACTACTTTTAAGTCTATATTTAGAAGAAATTAATTTGTAAAATACTAATATTAGTGGTTTAAATACTAAAAAAATAAATAAATAAGATAAACTCAGAAAATAAGCACAGAAATATTCACATACCTGAAAACACTTTTTATTGAAAATAATCCAGTATTTTTGTTTGTTTATTCATTTTTTTAACTGTTAAGTTCACCAATACTGTATGCATTGAGTCTAGTGCACGAAAATGTTCTTCATTTGTCGACGGAAGGCTTGAAAGAAATGTCCGCAGGGAATTCACAGATTGAAGAGCTTCATGGGATGACAATAAGGACTGCGATGGACCTGTATTATCATCATCGTCAATATCCTCATCATCTTCATAATAAGTTGTCGATTATGAAACTTGCTTGACCGGTTTTTGAGGGTAGAAACGGAAAATTGCTGGCGACATTTCACCATGTGATAAGGCCTTTAGGGAACAATATCGCTTTAAAGAAAGAAAAGTTTAAACCAAATGTTTTGCGTAGAACTCAAAATCGTTAAAGACTATAAAACAACCTTTGAACTCACTTTTCAGACGTCACTTAACAACACCCCGCCTCCATCTCCCCCTGTTCCTCTAACAAAGAGCACTTGTTCTTTGACAAGGTGACCAGACAGGTCCAGATGTCCTTAAACCTTATCAGAATTCCAAAGCTTACTGGTAAATGAGACTAGGCATACATTTACACTTCACCCCCCCCCCTCACCAACTCCAATTCCCAAAAGGGTGGTCTCCATCTGTTTTGAAATCTGAACAATAGCTATTTATTCAGGGATAAGTTGAATATCCACAATGAGTCTTAATAGACAGAAAAAATAACAAAAGAAAAGGGGGAAAAAAGCATTTGAAAATCAAAATATTGTTATAAAGGGAGAAAATAATACTGAAATTTAGATTGAAAAAATCGTTTTACAGAGGTTTATTGTTCTAGAGAATATCGTAATATTGAGGGGAGATTAACATTAGTTTATATGCAAAATCACCGGGACCACAAAACATTATTGTAGTAGAGGGAGTTATTGTTGTATCGGGTATCGTTGTAGCGAGAGTTTACTGTATATTAATTGCCCATGAAAGTTAAAGCTCTTTTTTCCACTCAATTGCAAAACAAGAAAGCTATTATCAGAAAAGTGAGATCTTGAAGTCTTAAGTGATTCTGTGCTACACAATGAAATCATTAATTTCACATCTAATAACAAAATTCTGAAATTAACTTTCCTATTTTGAAATTACAGAATTATAGAAGGCAACTGATGATGATATAACTGATAGAATTGATATAACTGATAGAATCGATATAACTAAATTGATTATTACATATGGTTATACTGAATTGGTGTAGTGATATAACTGATAGAATTTGGAAGAGTCCTTAGTATTCCTTCATTTATACTAGCTATTCTATCATTCAAAATGTACTTTTAATGATGAATTAATTCTCATTATATCTTCATAAATTATGTCAAGAAATTCTATGTTTGATATTTTATGTCAAATATATATATTAAGTATTTACATATAATGTGTAGATAATAAATGTGTAATTATAATTGTTTGATTGAGAAATATAAGGATACGTCATAGTCAATGTTTAAATAATAATTGCATTTATGAAATGTTACAAAAAATCTAATGTCTTAAAAATTTTGATGTTTAATAATAGAAAAAGTTATAATCTATTTTTGTTCAACAAATTTATACAACAAATTATTTAACAAATTTATATAATTTTAAAGTCAAAACTGTTACCATAACATATGTTATATAAATTATAGAGCTACAGAATTGTACAGAAAAAATAGTAATTATAGAGCTACAGAACTAAGGAACAGCTAAGATTGCCTAATTGTTAAACATGCACTATGGTAACAGTTTTGACTTTAAATTTACATAAATTTGTGAGCATTATCACTGTAGTGTGAACAATATTTTGAATGTAATTGGCATTTTGATAATCAATGATGATACCTCATTTTATGTACATCAAATTCAAGAACATATACTGCAAGTTCTTTATTAATATTAAGTTTTAATATTCCATGTTAGGAATAATCTAAATTATTGTTATATCCTGTTACTTAAAATAAAAGCTGGTGAATCTGATCCTTTGAAAGAGATGTATTCAATGCCTAATTAAAGCATAATTATGGGGTATATACATAATTATTAGGTAATTTCCCTACATTTATAGTGTCTACATACTTCTATCCTTGTTGAAAATATTGTTAATGGGTTTGTACACATTTATATTGTGATAATGACGAAATGTATGTAAATTTTCTGAATTTCTTTTATTTTATGTAATTCTATAATTACTAAAAGTTATTATTGAAATGAATTTTTGGCCCTTTCTTGAGCTTTGACACACATTCAAGCTTTTCACCTTTGAGTAAATAGCATAGCCAGTTTCATGGAATGGTTTTTTATGTCATATATAATTGTTATCGACTCTTACTAGTATTTCATGGCAGTTGGTCCCAATTATAATTATCTACATTACAATGTAATCTTACCAATCGACTTTTCATTTTAATTTATTTAGTGAAATTTAATAAAACCTTAAAAATACCAGATCCAAAACATTTCCATGGTAGCAATAATGGAAACACTCTGGTTGGTTTATCGCATATCATCTCCTGTTACTTGGACGTTGATTTCATCAATCTAAAAGCCATAGGAAAGGATTAAAATGTTTTATGTATATCTAAATATTTATATAAATTCAAGCTTAATGAAACACTTCATGGTGTTGTTGAAGAAATGGTCCAATGTTTCATTTAAAAAATCTTTTTAATCTTAGTTTTTTTGCTTTCTAATTTGACTTTCATTGAGATTATGATGCAATTTTTTTTCCATATAAAATTCTACAATAGCATCCATTTGTGAATCATGATTATTATTTGTGTATTTGGATCCCAAACTGGTCTGAATTGAAATGTGTTTTGTCTTTGAATTTAGATCTCTAGAAATAGCATTGATCACATGCTTCTGGTCTTTTTTTCTTTCCTTTCTCAAATTGGAAACTGGTTTAAAAATTTGGATCTGTGCTAGTATTACAATTAGTAAAGTAATAGATTAGTTACTTTGTGAAATCATGTTAATAAAGAATTCATAAAACAATGGAAACTTTTTCATAGATTCTGTAAATATTTGTTAATTAGTAAGCAATATTTAGATGGAGAATAGAAATTTAAATAATTTCCACCTTTAGTTAATTTATTTAGTTTGGATGCATAAATGTTGTGATGTTTTATGTTTCATAATTTTTTTATCCCATTTTATCATATAGTTATAAGAAAATGCATCATTGCAAGTGTTAATTAGAGTAACTGCATTTATGTTTCATATTCATAAATTTTTGTTTTTTATAGGATCCAGAAATATTGTGCTGGGATTTAAGGAATCTTGGGACTGTTCTATATTGCTTGCGAAGAACTTGTATAACAAATCAACGAATGTATTTTGATATTACCAGGTAAATTGTTTTTTATTTGATTTAAAAAATGGAAAAATGAAAAATCTTGTGTTACATTTCTTATAGTATATTTATTTGGATCAAAAAAGAAAATTGAATTTAAGAGTTTTCTGTTCTTAAAATATTTCTACATTAAAAAAAAATTCTTGAAAATTCTTTGCTTTTGATGTATTAAAATTTCCTAATCCTTTCAGTTATTTTCAATCAATTTAGTTTACTTTTTAATTTATTTTTCAGTCAATTTTAAATCTTTATTTTGTTAAGTAATTTATTTTATTATTTTTGGTTAAACATCAAAATAATTATTTAATTTAATATTTTGATCTAATATTTATATTTTTATGTTCTTGTTTTTTCAGTAAAAATAGAATAAAGTTTTAAATAAATATTTCAGTTATATCTGTAATTGTGCAATGCTTTTCCATTGCATATTTTTCATTTTCATATAATACTTTAATCTTTTTAAAAAAATATTTTCATTTTCCTATATTAGCATAATAATTTTGTAAAATAAGTGGGAAATACCAGTATCAGATATGAGAAAATTTTAATTCATAAAGGTAGAGCACGAAGAAAAGTTTTTTTTTCTTCTAGTTCTGAAATAAAGAGAGAAAATATGCGACATCAAAATAATTCTCTATTTTATTAAAAAAAAATGGAAGTAATTAGTAAAAAAGAATACTTTTTTTTTTCAAAACTATCTAATTTTTAATTGTTTTTTTACATAGCAATGCTTTTTAATTGCTTTGTTATATCATCTCATGAACTGTTGTTTATTACATTCTATGGTTGTTTCAATAATACTCAATCTATTTTTATGAACTGTTTTAACATTACTGATTTTTCTTAATAACTGCTCATATTTGTCACTGATAGTGGTTACAAGCTAGAAATATTTTATTGCCAGTTATTTCACAGAGTTCATTCATGAGAAGAAAAAAATAATCAAACAGAAGATTAACAATGTTAGTTATTGAATTATTTTAGCTGATTTTAAGTTGTCAATAGTATTTGCTGTGTACACCTCAACTCTCTTAATGGTATACAAATAAAGAAACAGAAACTCACCTAAAAAACAAAACTACTGAGTTTTTAGACATATGACTTTTAATTTATATGGATAAATATGTATTTGATAACTGGGATTATTATATCTTGAAAAACTTTCCATCATTATGGGTTTTTTTTTCTTTTTTTTTTTCTTCTGAATAATGATCTAGGAAGTAAATAAAAATGTATTAAATGAATCCTATACGAAAGCAAATAAACCAAAACAAGCTGTAAAACATGGATTGATATGCAAAATAGAACAGATTAAAAAAGAACATTGATGTACACTGGTTTAAATTGTTTATTAATTGTATGTTTTTTGTATTAAAATCAAAATATTTCAGTCCTGTATATTTCAGTCTCTATGGAATTCTTTTAACTTTCAGGACTCATTTTAAAAATATTCATTGATTTAAATGTGCTTAAACGCCTTGCCTAGATTAAAAGATTTGAGGTTTATAATTATTTTTTAAAATTTCAGTTTGCTTGTGTAAAAATAATTTTAAAATATTTTCTTTATTTCAGAAATTAATAATTATTTAAATTTAGTACTATATAAATGCAAATTTAAGTTTCTTTGAATTTAAATATATCTATATACCGTATGTATGTCAATCCCTTTTGTTTTGAAATATATGCATTAAATATGGTTGTAAATAGTATGCTTTTGTACAAAATTTGATTTTGCTTTAGAGGTGGAAGATACGTTGTATCTGGCAATAATAACGGTATCATCAGTGTCTGGGATACATATAAAGAACCAAAACAAACAGAAACTGATGACTTTGATGTGCTAGAACCAATACTCTTTTATATGGGGCACAAAGACTGCGTCAATGGAATCAGGTATTGCGTCATTCAAACAAAAAAAAAAATTCATGCATTTAATAAATTTTTATTCAGTAAGTTTTCTTTTTATAATGTGTAAATATCTATAATATTTTATGATTATTTTACATGAAAAGTTTTTCAGAAGTATAAGAAACTTTTATTATATTATGATTTTAAAATACAAAAATATGTATCCTGGAAAATCCAATTTGCTGTATTTGCCATTTTATCATTATGTATAATTGTACCTTTCAATTTATTAATAACTCTGTGCCTTCTTTTTTGTTTGTTCTTTAATTTCTTCAAAAACAAAATTAGGCTTGACACAATTTATCCTGCATTGGTTTACTCTTCTTTTAGTCTTTTGCCTTTAATATTCTTGCTTTGTTTACAATGCTTTTTTTCAGAGGAGGTGTATTAAAGTCTTTAAATTTACATTGAAATGAATTCTATGCTTTCTGCCATTTACATAACAACATTTTGAATGTAGAAAATGTGGAGTTAAATTACTTCATAGCTAACCAGAAAATGCCCAAAGTAATCAAGTCATCATATATAGCAGATAAGGAAAAATAATTCTGATAATTTTTATGCATTTGGAAAACAGAAAGAGTATAAAAAGATAAAAAATACCATTTTGAATTATATATTTTGTTAGAAGGTAGTAATTATTTTTTCATCAAAAATAAATGTTTGTTGCTTTTATAAACAAATATCACTTCTTAAAATTTCTGTGCTTTATGCAAAGAAAGGTAGAGTCTTAGATAATTTTATTTATCTTAGATAATTCCAAGCTGTTTTTGAAAAATAATATAATTCAATGTGTATTAACTAACTAATATTTTAACTAACCTTCTCTTATCCAGTTAATATCAAAATATAAAATATCAGGAATCAATATGCAATGGATGTACATTTGAAGCAAATATTAAAAATAAGAGCAAAGTGTTATTATTGTTAAAATGTGCATTGTTAAAATGTTTGTGTGTGTGTGCGTTAAGTTTTTATTATGTTTTTTGCCATTGGTTGATAAGTTGTACTTATTGTATATTAAAAGTAAGCTTTTATACTTATTAAAATCTTCATGTAGGAACTGTATGTGCTAATTTAAGATGATTTTACATTTATCACATTTTAATTCTTATCAGGCGTAGTGTGATATATTAAATGATTAACAGATATTTATGAAAAAATTCAGTTTTAATAGGTATTATTTTTTTATTTTATAGTTTGCATCCAACTTATCCTCTCCTGTGTTCCTCTTCTGGACAAAGAAAATTTCCAGATTTGCTCTCTGAGGATGATGACGAGCTGTTTGCTCGAGAATTACCTGAACGAGACAATTCTTTAAGATTGTGGTGGATAGGAAAATCTAGTTAGCATTCAGTTAACATTATTGTTATTATTATTTTAATTCTTTGTAAATAAAATCATTCCCATTAAATGTGTATTTATATATTATAGATTATATAGATATGCATAGATTATATATATTATGTATGTATCTATATTTATGCATGTATATTCAAGTAACTTGAGATTCAAAATTGAATCAGAAATGCAATCATAACTAGACCTAAGATATTTTTAAAAAATTACCACACAAAATCTACTATGATTCATATCAACACCCAGAATTAGTAGCACTTTAATATTTCAAAAGTTTGAAATGCAGGTATGCATGTGTGAATATGTATACAGAGTTATTTGTTTTAATTGACTGGTCTGTTGAAGAAATTCCCCAAAAAGTCCATGTCCTGTTATGAAATTTATAAATTTTGAGTTGAAATAAGCTTGATTGCTATTAATATGGACAAAGAATAAAGAAAAAATTTGTGTCTGATTGTTCAGATTATACTGCTAAATTTTAAGGGAAAGACTTTTGAGATTTCCTTTTAGGAAAATCAATCTTGATGTTTGCAGTACTCTCATGAGTAGCTGATATGGAACCTTGGTTTTTAGCACTCCCAAATGACAATATTGTGTAATAATAATTCCTTACTGCATGTAAATATCTGATTTGAAAATGAACCAGCCATGAGCATGTTACAAGGAAGAACTGTTCTACAACCATCGCAAAGAAATACATGACTGGCAACAATGATAGTATTACTAATATTATCAGAACATATATATTTTGGGACTTGGCAACAATGAAGAGCAAAAATATGTCACGGGGGTTTGCTTCCATCTGTAAATATGTAAGACAAGTGTCTTACATGTGTACTGATGGAAGCAAACTTAGACGCTGAGTGGCACTCACAAGATTATGCAGATGCAGTTGTATGGTGAGTTATGTAGTTCCAATTTCCAAACCCATGTGCAAACTTCTTGCAGTTTTGAGAACCATTTCTCTCCATATAGTATTTGAGCGTGAGAGAATGCAGATGTCTGGGCTTATCTGATAAGCTCGCTGCTCTCGATGTAAATCGGCCAAACCACTTTCGTGTTACGTGCATACTTTCTTCTAGTACGGACTGTATTTTCAAGCACCTTCGATAACAGTGCTGTCTAATTTTTTTAAAATCATGTTGCAAACACAACCTTAATCACATTTAAATGAATGATTACCAAAAAAAAATCCTGTTCTTTTCGAGCAGGGAGCAAATTTAATGAATATAAAAACAGCAGGTATAAACTTCGAGTTCCCATTTAGAGCTTGGTGACAGGTGTTTGTTTACTCTATAGATGTTAAATATTGGTATCAAATTTTATCTATTTAGCTCTCTTCATTTTGTAGTTATCGTTTTGACTTATTTTATTGGGATGTGCGAACTTCATTTTAACAGATTTTACACAAAATCTTAGAAATTTACACATTTTCTGTAAAAAACGTTGAGCAAATTTCAACCACCTTCTCAAAGCTTTTTTGTGTTACCTTTGTTCCAAACAGACAGACATACTTTTTCCAATTTTTTCTTTTCTTTACCAAATTGGGGAGGTCTGTGACGATTATTATACTCTGTATACCAGAAAATTAAATCCAGAACCTCAGTGCACTGGTGGTAAGAAAGAGATTTCGGAACTCGAAGGTTTCAGGATTGAAACCTCTATTCCATTGAAGAACCGCCGAGTAAGCGATTTTGGTTCACACTGACGAATTTTTCATGTAACTAAATTGGGAGCTTCTCGCAAATTGTTCATGAACTGAACAGATATCAAAGAACGTTGGCAAACCACAAGTGAGGGGGAAATGTGCATATTTCAAGACGTGGACTGGCCATCAGAATGGGGCTTTAGTCAAATCAAACCTCCTTGAATTTGCTTTGAAAGGTTTCTAACCAAAGAGATAAAATTCCATAACATCTCATCTATGCATTTTTTTTTCTCTTTAAGTTCAGTTTTTGCACAATTAAAGGATTAGAATTGACAAAATTTAGTCTGGCATTTCTAAACTTCGTCTTTTTGAGATTTTAAGTAAGTGAAGTCAACTTTCCATTAAGTACCAAGAAATGGATTGATTTTGTAGGGGTTTGCTTTTGAAAAAGAGTTTTTGTAGAGTTGGAGAAACTATGTATCGACTTTTTATGTACAGAAAAAAATAAATATGCTTGCAATTAGACATTTATTTCCAACTGTAAAGTTCGATGAAGTAAAGTACTCAAATATAAGAAAGTATTTTGGCTTCTGTAGAAAGAGATAAAAAGTTAGAAAAATTGAATTTTCATATCTTCCTTATCGACAAAGTGTTGATGAATAAAAGGATTCTTTTACATTCAAGTTATATAATGATGCAAAGTTCCATGCTTCTTTCTTCACTTGAGATTTTAAAGGACAAATTTGTCGGTTTCGACCATATCTGATGTTGAACCGGATTTACTTTGTAATTTTCAGGGATAACATGCATATCATGAAAAATTATTGAAAATACTGAATAAAAAAATGTGGCATTTCTTAATTTCCATTTTTTTTAAACCGTTCTAGTACTATATTAATTCTTTCGACATCTATACTATTACACTCTTAAAACAATACTTGGGTATAAGAGATTGAATTCAGCCCTTTTAGCGTAAAGGTAGACTTTTTGTGCTCATCTATGCCAATATCAATTCAGAAAGTTTAGACATAATGCCGTTCAATATTTACTAAATATATTGATACTATTCAGCATAATATTGTATAAAATTGAACTAACAAAAGAATTTATAAAAATAAGACAAATTATAATGTTACTGCAGTTGATGAGCTTTTTGTACGAAGAATGGAATTTTACTGTGCCAAAGGTGATGTTTCGTGTATTAATGTTTTGACCTCTCTTAAAGCAATATTCGTCCATCCAAGTTTTATCGCCGAAACAAAACCTTAATTTTACCTAAGATAGAACCCAACATTTCATTTCTAGATATTAGTTGAATAGTTATATACTATATGGATGGCTGTTATTACATTGAAATATTCTCTATGGTGATAGCTTTAGAATGTTGAATTCTGGATTGGCTGTTCAGGCATTAGCATGAGAGTAATTTAAAAAATAAACAAAATGTCAATTTTTGCATTACATATAAATATATCAGCTCATCCTTCCCATTCTTCTAAAAGAAAGTAAAGATTTTGCGATTTGTAAATGCCAAATCTTATTAGAAGGATACCAGATTCAAGAAACGACATCTGTATTTTTCTTCTACCAAACTCTATTACATGCAGCATAAGTAGTTAATATACCCTAACATTTCTTTGTAATTGAAAGATATTCTTTTAGAAAGCTCTGAAGTGCGAGTATAATTTTATTTTCTTGCTCTTCATACCAGTACATCTCTAAGATGATTCAAAAGTTTAGTTTTTCAAGGGTTTTTTTTACTAACTAAAATCTACTAATTAATGTGAACAATACTATGTGTGGTTTGTAAATTTCTTTGAAGTCATGATTATTGGGTGATATTTACTACTAGCCGCCTTTGGCGACTAGCTGGTTCGCCATGAGTAATGCGTTCTAAAATTTTCAATTAAATCACATATTATTAGCCTTGAAGTAATTCCGGACATTGATTGGGCTGAAATTAATATTTTCTATAAGATGATGGACGGAAAGTTCTAAAAGAACACGTTTTCCTAATAATATTCTTTAATTTTATAAATCAGTCAGTTTTAACTATCGGTTATGCTCCCAAAATATTAAAAATGTTTTTTTCAGTGATGTTGCCAAAATATTAAATATGTTTTTTTAAAGAAAGCGAAAAAGGGAAAAAAATTATTGACTTAATGATACAGATGTTGCAAACGATTATAGAAACCTTTGCTTTGCATTTATTTTTAAAAAAATATCACATTTTATATATTTTTTATTTTATCCAGTCACATGCTAAAAGTTGCATTTCTTTAGATTTGATTTGCGATGATAGTTGTTTTTTTTTTAATTTGAACTTCCGTTATTGTTTTCTTTTATTTTGTTCAGTCACGTGCTAAAAAAACATGGTTAAAAATACTTCTTTAAAAATTCGTTAAAAATAGAAGCTTAACATAAAACATAAGCTATACATTAAAACACTGATACCATTAGAAAACTAATTTTTTAATCTTTAAATTGATGTACAAATCATGTTTGTGCGATAATACTTTCGGAAGTTATAGCGGAAAAACTTCGAAATTTTGCTTACATTTTAATTAATTCAAATTCTAATTAAAAATTCGAAAAAAGGACTTCTGGGTGCACATTCCCGACCTCCAAGGTATACATGCACCAAATTTGGTAGCTGTAGGTCCAACGGTCTAGTCTGTGGAGCGCCAACACAAACACATTGAGCTTTATTATAAGTATAGATATAGATAAAAGTATTATCTAAGGTAATTTTCCTTTGTCGAAGAAGTTTTCATTTTATAGGCCGCGGTAGCCTGGTTGGTAGAGCGTCAGTCTCGTTGCCGAAAGGTCGCGGGTTCTGTCCTCGTCTCGGCCAAAGACCGCCGTGTTGGCTAATGGCAGTTGGGGCACGTTAAATATGTCGAGACTGCAAAGTCCTCCAAGTTCCCATAACAAAACGATACCTCTGGGGGTACTGAATCAGGGATGAGTTGGTCTCTGATTTGGATCTAAATTCTTGCGGATGGATGAATGAGTTTGACCGCCCCCTAAAAAGGGTTGTGTCGTGTGTGTTCGAGCAAAGTCGTACTTTTACCTTAACGGTGCTCGTTAACAACGAAAGGCGCACACCTTTGCCTTCATTCGAAAGAGCTCCGCTCATTCGTGCTTGGTGTGACCAAGTGGCATTAGAACCACCTCCACCACCCAGTTTTCATTTTTGATATAAATGTTTCCATTTAAACTTTTGATTAATCCCTCAAAATTTTTCAAATAGAACTGTGAGAGTTTGTGTGTACATGAATGAATGTAGTAAAAGCATTTTACTAGTAACTCTTTTACACTTAAGGAACATACAAAAATTTAATTTTGTAAACTTATTCTATCAACCTTTACAGAAGCTAAAGTGTTTTCAAACATATTTAATGAAAATTTGCAATTGGTTTATGTCTTTGTGTAAAATTTATTGAAATGAAAGCATATTCCATTTTGGGGGGAGAGGGAACTTGTATATAGGACTTGTTATGATTAAAAAGAATTTTTACTGAAGTTCAATTTATTCTTTAAAAAGAAAAAAAAAATGGTTTCAAATTAATCAAAATGTGTATCACATTAAAAATAAGAATTTATAATTTTTTGACAACTAATTATTTTGATTTGTTTGATGAACTTGATTTAAGTTTTATGTGAAATAATGATTGTTCTAAATGAAATGATGGGAAATATTTTCTCGAAATTAGTTCTTACGAAATAACTACTAATGTTAAACGTTTTTAAATTACACAAGTTATTTTGAAGATTGTAGGGAAACAGAAAGATTAATATGAGTTTGCAATTACTTCTGTTTCTCGAAATTGCTCATTTTGATGAATAATAAAATTCATCACAAACGAATGAATCATGAAAATAGTAAAATAACAGAATTAAAAAAAATAACTCAATTGTATAATAATTGCTTTATTGAAAATTTAAAATAGTAATGGCTTTTTTTCTAGCTCTCACGCATACACACAAGCGCGCGCATATTTAGGAGATTTTTGATCACAGGATTTTAGTTATAAAAACTTTTGCTTTTTGCAAAACTAGAGAGAGTATTTACCTTTGGAACTGATCATCGCATTTTTATCATTCATGAAAAATCCATCACATGCAATGTGAACATGTTACATAACAATACAGATTTAATCGACAAGAATATTCATGCAATGCTCAAATATTCGAGAGAAACAGTACAGACAACCAGCTGAATAGACTTTTACTATATGACATCTACCAAAACCTTAAATAGAGTAAATAAAGCAAAATGGTGAGCTCACGCCACATTTTTCACCTGCTATGTAAAGCAATGTATAAAGGGATTCATCTGATCATTCGCGTTTTTCCATTCAGAGGGGGCCTGGTGGTAAGGTCTCGGCTTCGGAACCGGAGGGTTTCAGGTTCAAGACTTGATTCCACCGAAGAACCGTCGTGTTAGGGGGTCTCTTGCACGCTAAATCTGGCAGGCCAAACGTCCTCCCGTTGGTGTGGTGTGGAGAGGGGGGGTTCCATTTCAGGTGTCGTCCTCGTCCTCTGACCGTGGTTCAAAATGACGAGGCCCGTCCCAAAATAACCCTCGTGTTTCTCTAAACGGGAAGTTAATATAACTAACTAAACCATTCCATTCAGATACATTTAAAGCGAACTTTCTATTTCTTTCTGCACATGAATGCAATTTTCTATATTGTTTATCTGCAATTCTATATAGATGCTAATTTTTTTTACTTATTTACTTTCTATTTCATTTTGTTCATATGCTCAAGAAATTGTTTATTCTTTAAGCTTTTAAATATTTCATAATTAATCTGCATTAAATCTAAAAATATCTCCGAGATTTAATGCAGATTAATCTCTGCATTTAATCTCGGAACAGAGAAACTTGCTGTTCATTCCAGAATCCCGAGCACTTTTCTGCGATTGTACTTCGTTAAGGGATAATATGTAGAAAGTTATTACACCTTAATTCCACAACTAAGTTCAGTTTATCCTATTATTAAAAGTAAATATCTCCTCTTTTAATTTATCCTTTCAAACCTTTTTGGACAAAATAATCATCGCAAAAGCATGGATGGTTTTCGAGTCGACATTGAACAATTTATGTTTAGGAGCCTTCCTTGCAGTCGATTGATATCAAAACACATTATGAGACAACAATTTTGATTACAATACCGCTTGCCAAATTAACTTAATGTACGTTATTACATATTAGATTTATTGAATCCACACAAAAACCGATAGATATTCAATCAATTTACAAATTTCTTGTGAACTATGCTACACATCTAATAATAAGAATTCCAAATTAATTAAAATCTGAATTTCATATTTCTAGCTGTTTGAGTTAATACGCCACATACACACAGACAGACATACATCCATTTTATAGATTTCTTCCAAAATTTGATAGAAATCTAAAAATTTTGTCTTAGATTCATATAATAATTTCACCTTCGTACGTTAGCATATTTTTGAATTGTCATATTTACATACAGACAGTTAGATATATATAAATAATTCAAAAATTATTTTTTAAAAACAAATGTAATCTGAAATGGAAAAATTTATCACAATTTCGAAGTTGAATTTTTAAAAAAGTAATTTCTAGAAAGTAAAGTAATATATGAAGTCTACTCCAAACTCGAAGGGCTTTCTAGTTAAATAAATTTGTCATCTCAAACTTTCATTTCTATCTTACCATGCTAATTGTATTCAAAATAGAAGTTATTAGACCACAGCTTTTGCTATATATATATATATATATATATATATATATATTACATACTTAATTACTTGGTTTATCGCCTTCCTCGTGATCCAGACCTCGGGTTCAAAACCTAGTTCGGGCATGCTTGTTCTTTACCCTGTGTCCTACCTGTGAGGTTTGTGAATGAGCCCTCCCTCTTGTGAAAAGGGATTTTGCAAGAGAATGTGTATGTGAGTTATCTTCATATGAGCGAGTGTTCAGACTTCTGCCCTTGGGTATTCAGGGGGTTTACTCTCAGAAGCTATTACACGCACTTAGCGTAGAAACACAGACACGACATTATCATCATCAAATCTAAAACCTATAAGTTCTCTTTCTAGACATTAAATTAATCATGATCAGCTTTTAAAGATTTTTGACTATTAAAACTTTTACTGTAATTGTTTTGTTCGAACTTTCAATTGAAAAGCAAACAATAAATATTTCGTTTGTATTCTAAAATTAATAAAGAAAAAAATGGGTAAAAATTAACAGAGTAAAACCACATCTCCAAAAAAGAGACAAGTCAAGAGTCATCAGAAAGTGTGGTCAAAAAGATTTGAGAGGTGGAACATGGTCATGATTAGAAGGTCATTCCAACATGGTGATGTTGGAATCCCCTTCTTCACCACCCAAAACAAAACAAACTCCTCCAATTAATTAGATAATGATTCATAAAAAATGACATCCTATTTAAGAGATGCTATAGTATCATCGAAGAAGAACGGTTTGATTAGACAAGGAACAAACATTTTTCAATCGTTTAGACTTATCTATGTTTGTGTATTAATAGTTCCATGTTTCAAAAATTTCAAATATTTTCTCATCTTTTTGGTATAAAATGAAATTATAAAATTATGTTTCTTATCCCGTAACTTTAATTCTTGTCCAAATGTTTGGGAAATATGAATATACCCCATACCTGTTAAGGATTCTTCATGCCTAATATTTTGAAAGCACAGATTTTGCCGATTTCTCGTGAGCTATTTTTGGAATGAGAGAGGGTTTACTCCAAAACATCCTCATTAAGTATGCGTAGAGTTGATTTAGTGAAAAGTCCAAACCGAACGAGATTTTTCACGCCATAAGTTTATCTAAAAAGCTTGACAATTCTAAAGATCCTATTTTAATGGTGAATGGTTTTCACTAAGAAATTTCAATGCATATTAATATGCGACCTCTTGTTTATTCCAATTAAATCGTCCATAAAGCAATACCGTTTCAAATATTTAATATTTACAAAGGTTTTGTGGTTCAACTAAAGAAGATTTTCTTTGGCGAGAAAGACCAGTTTGTAATGGCTTCCTAACCTCTGAAATATTCTTATATTTAAGTTTCAACATTTGAATTAAAAGTATTTAATTCAGATTCAATTTATTTTCTCGTTATTTCTTCAAATTTGACAATTTACTACTAATGATTTTAAGTGTGTTTCACTTTATTTGAATGTGTTGAATATTTAAATGATATTTTTGATTTTTTAATTTATTGTCCAGAATAAAAACAAATTCCGTTAATAAATAAATTAATAAGTTATTAATAAACTACATGTTATTAACAAACTCAACTAATAAGATTATAAACTACATTTTTTTGTGTTAAAATCCTCAATGTGGCAATCCCATTTAAAAAAATACAATTTAAAATTTAGTTTAATTAAGCACTGACTTTCAATTATTAGAAATTATACTTTTTTTGTAAAGATACAAGCAAATTATTTAAATTTAACTAAATTAAAAGTTTAATGTATTTACCGGTGATCATTATAAGATATTTTTATCTATGAAGTTTAATATTAAATATATATCCGGTTTGTTTTGAATGTGTTTATATATACCATACCTAACTTCGTAACTTAATTTATTTTACATGATCATTTTATCATAATAAAAATCTTTTTAGATATATCCCATATTTATAGCCTATGTACGATTAAATAGAATGATTAAAATATAAGAATATTAAATCTCTTCGAAATTCAATAGTAATGCCCTCTCACAACAAAATATTTAAAGTTAATTTGACGTTAAACCACAATTTCAATCACATAAATTTTTTAAGAGCTTCCTTAAGATCTCGCATTTGCTTTTTCGATTGGAAGTATATGTTTATCTCTAAAGATTTAGAAACTAATTACCAAACCACGACTGCAATAGTGACCTTATATTTATTACTTCAATATTTTAAGATTAATATGAGAAGGAATAAATATTAAATTTAATGTGACACTCTTTCGATTATAAAAGTTTTTATTGAAATGACAATGTATCTATGTTATAAAAATTCTGTTCAGTTCCTGGAAACAATTATAAACAGTGAATGCTCTAAGGAATCTGGAAACACAGGCAGAAACATCTTGGCATCTGTAAATTAAGGATACAATATAAAATTCTAATCTTTATACACAATCGTAAATTCTGAAGGATCTAAAGAAGATGCTATGATTGCCAATGTGGGAAATGCGTTTTATTTATTGATTGAAGATTATGTAAATAGTTTGAAACATATTAGAGGCATAAAAGTCACAAGAGAGAATAAAACGTGAAGCGATCCAATGGAAAAATAATGCTATGTACCAATTACTTACGTTTTGTCTTTTATTGGGATGTTGAATAAGCTCTCGCTGTTTTTTGTTAAATGAAGTCTATTTAAAAAATCATTAAAAAACATGTTACTGAAAGTACTGTCTATCGCTAGCCACTACTTTTCTCCATATTTCTGACAGCATTTGAATTCCACGTTGAGGATATCCAAGAATCGACCCAATTTTTGGCATCTTCAAAAGAACGGAAGTGCTACTCAACCGGATCATGTGTCGTTGACCAGAACAAGTGGTAGTCGAAAGTGACAATATCTGGTAAATACAGCTGGTGAAGTAAGATTTCAAACTTAAGAGTTTCCAAATAGGTTTTTACAAATTTTGCGACATATAACAGAGCGTTGTCATGCTGCATAATGAACTTGTCGTGTTTGCTCGTATAGCGGCCGTTTTTCTTTCAATGTTCGGGTTAATCGCTCCATTAGTAGTCTTACGATTTTCCGTGAAACTTTCGTTTTGTTTGAGCAGCTTATAAAAACCAAGAGTTGACCCAGCTAGTCCCATCAAATGCGGAGCAGAGCTTGGAACCACGGATGTTCGGCTTTGTTGAAGATGATGCGTGACTGGGTTTACCTAAGGATTTTCTGAGCTTTGGGTTATAGTGTCTCCAGTTTTCATCGCCAGTTACGATACGATGCAAAGCGCCTTTCTTTTTTTGCAGTTGTTCATTCGCTCGCTGTTCGAAGTCTCTAGACTTCAGTTCGTATGAAAACCTATGACCTTGTTTTTAAACCATTCCCAGTGCTTTCAAATGTTTCGAAACTGTTGTATGATTAACTTCCAATAATTCTTCACGTTTGATATGAGGCTTCATGGTGTAATGCTTCCAATAATTCGTCTTCAAACTTCTTCGGTGTGTTCATCTTCAATATCAAAATCATAATTTTTTTTTAATGTCTAAACTAGTCTCTGCAAGTTGTTTCAGACGTAGCACGGCCACCGTATGTCTCAACAAGGATTCTGTGAGCTTCAACTGCAGATTTTTTTTTTGGAATAAAATAGTACATTGAAATTCCCCGCAGATACTCTAATTTTGGCACGAAATTTGACAATTTCAACGCTATGAAAATCAAAGTTGTTCGATAAATAAAGTTAAATAACATACATTGAATTCCAAGCTTTCTTATAGCACTTGTAAACAGTTTAGTCACTATCACAAACTAACGCAATCAGTTCGTTAACACCATCTGTTGAAAAGGGTGAGAACTATCCAATAGAACAACCCAACTACACAATAGTATAACAACTGACACAAATCAAGGGATATATGTAGACGATTATAAGTATAAAAGAATCGAGGGCAAATTATAAGAAGTTTATGCAGTTTAAATTTTTCTAACTAATTCGTAATCTCAAAAGTATTATTGAACAGTCGCTGAAAAGTTACATAATACTATCGACCTTTTAAAGCCAAGTACTTCAAAAAACCATTATACACTGAGGACGGCCAAATGAAATAGCTGTATAATTTCTGTTAAATTGGTGCAAGAGATATTAACAAACACAAGTTCCAAATATTTCAAACAATGATCAGAGCATTAAAATTTCAGAAGATTATATGTTTGTTTAAAGCCATTAGATGTATTCTATAGAGTATTTCTAACAAAAAGGAGAAACAGCCATAGTGTTGTCATATCAATTGGATTGATGGGCAGTAAACAAATATATTTTTAACAAATGAAGTAGATTTTGTTTATCGAATAGAATTTGATATGGAGCCCCAACAGCCATTAGATACTAGATATGGGAACTTCCAAAGATTTGGAAGAATGAGAAAATAATTGGATCTGTAGAGGAATTGGTACAGTTTATCATTATTTAAAGAATAGAAGCCTTGAAACTTAGAAATAATCTAAAAGCTGATGATAATGATATAAGCTTGGTATTAATGCTGCCAGAAAATTTTTGAATATTGAAAGATATGTTGAAAATTAATTTTTTGACCAACTATTTAAAAGTTAAAAAATGTTTGTCCTACTTTTGTTGTGGAACGCACATTTAGAGGAAAGAACTACAAAGAATTTTGAGAAGATTTTTTTTTCAAAGTGATGATCTACTTTTTGTTAAAAGCATGATAGATGTAGGAGAGAATGAGGAAGAATGTCAGAGATTGACCGCCTTATGGTGGGGGCCCAACTGCCTTAAAGAAGATGCCAATTTTGTAAATTGACCAGTGATGAGGATGGATGCTGATTAAGACAACAGTCGACCACAAACAGATCCTGTTGATACTAATTTGTTAAAGAGTGGCGATTTGGCCGGATGTACACAGGGAGAAGAATAAGACATTAGATTTGGGGTAGGAACTTCTAATTTCTTCGAAATTCAACATTATAGCGATGAATATAATGATTAGGCAGGTAAAATGTCGAGTTGACATACGCATATTAACATTTTAGAAATAAGTACCGTGAATGCAGAAATTTATTGCCAGGATATTATACAGCTTCATATTTGGTTTCCCTAGGATGTTGAGACCAATGATATAAAAGCATTATGTTTGCCAATTTAATTGTGCTATTGGAAAGTCTACTTCTTGAGTGTTAATGCACGCTGTCGTTCTCAACGAGTATTAATTATCTTCCCAAAAGTGAAGAGTTACATAAAACCAAATGGCTTAGTGCCCACTCTAATTTAATCCCTTAGAGCACTGACAAGATGCCTTTTTAAGACACAGAGCATCTCGCAATTCGTTACAACTTTAGCAGTTTGTTGTAGTGTTTAAGTAACAGTAACAGAATTAGGAATCGATTATCTTGGATAATGTTTTCAAGTATAACAATAATAACAACAAATAATATTATTCAAGAATTACAGAAAGCAATGAACGCATGCTTTATTATAGTTTCCTACTATAATCGGGTTCTTGTGAAAATTTTGCTTATGCTTTCAAAATTCAAAAACTGGGATGCTTTCTTTCCGCATTTCTTACTTATTGTATTGGGTTGTTCGGAAAGTCGTTTCGTATTTTTTTGTCAAAATGAAAAGAAATTTTCGTTTAATGAATAAATTATTTATTAAATTATAAAATTGCCATTCTGGTCTAATACCTTTTGCCATATTTTTGGTAGTAACATGATTACACGCTCATAAAAGTTTTGGTCTTTGCTGTAAAAAAAAACTGATCGAGGTGGTTTTTGGCCTCCTCATTTGAAGGAAAAATTTTGCAAATCAGTTCTGGTACTGATGTACTGTTAACACATCTTCTCCACACATATTGGCTAATTTATTTCTGGCTTGAACAGCATTTTTACCTTTTATAGCAAAAAAGAAAAAAATGACGAAAATGCTGTTTATTGCTCTCCATATTTAAAAAGGCACCATCCAAAAACTACTGCGAAGAATCAGCTGCACTTTTTCACACTCAAGCCTTGCTATATCAGCTCTTAAAACATAAAATGATTTTGCGGTTTAAGTATGAAATTGGGTGCGAAAAATGCAATTAAATCCTTTGTCAGGAAAAAACGAAATTACTTTCCGAACAACCTAATATATTCCTAAACAATTATTTATTTATTTAATTGTTAAACATATATTAACTTTTTTACGAAACATTTATTTTTTAATTCCTAAGCATTTATTTTCTTTAAATATTTCTTTTTTTAATTCCTAAACGTTTATTTTTGAAATATTTTCTTTTATTCCTAAGCATTCATTTTATTTTTGCACTATATTATACGTTTAGATTTTTTTGTTTGCATTTTATATTTATGCCCTTTTTGGCATAAAATTCTTACAGTTATTTTTTCTTCCAAAATTTTGCTGTCCCTTAAATTATGAACACTAGTGTAGCATGGTAAAAAACATAATAAATGAATTACAATGCTTAATTTTAATTGAAATTAATAATTATGAATGAAAATAAATCGCAGTAAATTATGACTGAATCAGCAACAGATGAACCTCATCAGAGTTTAATGCCGTTGCATAAAAGAGTTAATAAACCTAAAGCGTAATTTGGGGTAATGTCAAGATGACCAATGATAAAATTTTGAATTTGCGATTGGAGGAATAAGTTTCGAAAGCTGATTCTTGTATTACATGTTAAGAATAGCATTGAAGGTTAACTGTTCACCTACCACTCCAGTTTAGAAGGAAAAACTTTATTATCCTTGTCAGAAGGTGTGGTAAAAAATCGTGTATTGCTTCAATAAGTTTTCTGAATTATAAATTATGAAGTCTGTATCAAAATAGTCCTGATGTTTTCCCGAGACGACGAGTAATACTCACCAAACCATAGCATTATAAAGACATTTGCCGGTGAGCAAAAAGCAAAATAAACGAAGTGTAACTGACAAACATTACTTCAGGCAACGAAGAAAAAAAGTTAAGTGACTGTCGACAGTTATTTGTAATTCGCATAATAGCACAGCCTACCGGGAAAAAGAAAGGAACTGTCATTCTACTATATAACAATGACTCATCTTTTACTAGAAATGTATACGCTGAGAACCATACAGCATCAAAAGCCTCTCAGTTCATTAAACACGCTCCTTTCATAATTTCCTTAAAGTGATGTCCTATTAATGTTGATTGCCGTATTGACGAATTGTTCGTTGTCCTGTTAATGTTACTATCATCAATAATAAAGTTCTTAACGGCTTTTTTAAAGCTATAAGTTTTCATATGACAAGAAGATATAGCTCTTGTTATACGACAAGAGCTCTATATTGACTTGAATATCTTGCTCAAATAAGTTGTGGTGATATCTTAATAAGACAGATAACATCTACGGGAGATGAGCATGCTTTTGTCCTGTGGTATGTAACTGGCTTACAAATTCAAAGGTCCCGGGTTCTATCCTGAGCCAACTTCACCTTCCCACAATGGTGACCTCGGACGTGATGAACCTTCGCCTTCAAGCAACTGATGTGTGGCGCCACTTACCCGCAATCAAAGTCATCAGACTCACTTGACGCAACAATTCACACATGCTCGACATAACGCTTGGCGAAACTAAAAAGCTCTACGCTCGCCAAACAAACATGGGTACGGCGCAGTAGACACAGCAGCAACCACTCACTCAACAAACCAATTCATCACCACTCAACAACAACGCATATCGTTCGTCTAACTCACTGGTGGGTGAGTCTGTGGTGATATCTTAATAAGACAGATAACATCTACGGGAGATGAGCATGCTTTTGTCCTGTGGTATGTTACTGGCTTACAAACCGAAAGGTCCCGGGTTCTATCCTGAACCAAATTCTCCTTCCCACAAAGCCATCTGAAATACACCTTGGCTATGTAATTTTGAAATACACAATACATTTTGTAAGAGACGAAACTAAGTGGCATCTAATACTAAACATCGCATAACTAATAGAAGTCATATGCTCCGGCTTCCCAGCATAGGGGTAGGGTGTCTTCCCCGTGATCTGGGCGTCCCGGATCGGGTATGACTGTTTTTCTGTGTACTATCAGTGAGTAGTATGAATGTGCCCCCCTGTAAAAAAAGGTTGTGCAAGCGAATGTGAAGCATGAAGTAACAAAGTCGCACACTTGTCCCTAGTTGTTATTATTGAAAAAATAAGTGACGTTAATTTAGGCTTAAATAGCTGGCAGCTTTCTGCCAACGGGCTTGTAGAAAAGGCCATAAGTAACAACAACAGACATATGCAGTTGCATCTGTGATGTAATAACGATGCTATCTGTGTACGATACGACTTCATTTTATTAAATTTTTAAAGTTATTTATCTTTTTATTCAATAGCCCTAGTCGTGCTTTACAACGAGACGTTAATATAACTAAAACTAAACTAAACTATCTTTTTATTCAATTCGTTGTAATTAAGAAGAATTATTCTTGAGTTCTTTTAAGATGCATTAATCTTTTAATTTGATTTATTTGATTTACATCGATCGAATAATTTTTAGGAAGAGTTGTTAATATGCTCTTTTTATGTATATTTTTACAAAAAAATTTTATTTTGTAAGAAATAAAGTGATTGAAGCATAATCAATTTCAAGGTATGGATAGAAATACATTGTTAAAACTATTAGATTTAAAACTAAGTTATTACAAGCAGATAATTTTTTGATTAAACGTTTTTGACCATTATTGCATATTAATAGCATACTTACAGTAAAAATTGATCTTAATGATAATTTCTCAATGCAATTTTTGTTAATATGCAATATCTTGATTACTAATCATCAGTTCTTGTGATATAAAGTAGTAGTAGTAGTTGTTGTAGTAATAGTTAATGGTTGTTTATTAATATTAAAGTAATACAAAAATGGAAACACTAATTTTTAACGTAAATGGCACGTGATTTTTTAATTGGTACTTTGATTCCATTCGGAAGGGAAGATATCGCGCTCAAGAATTAATAAGGGATCCATCGACAATATATAATTTTTGGATTTTAATCGGTCTATTAATTATAATCTGGAGGAGAGGAACATCAGCCTGTTCATAGAATTCTTTAAAAAATGTTTATAGTAGCATTCATACACGCTTAGAAAAAATTAGGTAACGTAGTATTTACTCTAATTCACTTGCACTTCAATGTATTCTTAACACGTTCACTGCCACTACCCACGCTTGATATCAGGACCATTTATCTAATTAGATGACCCCTTCTTTGCTATCTTTTAACTGTAGTAGAGAAGGTGTCATCTAATAACATAGATGGTTTGATACAATTATATATTATTTGTAACGCACAAGCGCGTCAGTGGCAGCGAATGTGTTAAAAAGCAAATTATAGGTGATCTCAAAGTCCAATTACCCTTAATAGAAGCAAAGAAAGTGATAAACCTTTTTTGTAAGTGATTGTGCTTACCTTATACCATATATTCTTGTATTTATCTACAATAAAACCCCAAATGTTTGAAAGATAGTATCTACTTAAGTATCATCATTCTCATAGTAAAGGAAGATGTGACGTCAGACTCTGTATTTCATTTTGCTCAGTAATGATGATGTAACATGTGTGAAAGATTATCTTAAGCACCTTTCAGCGATATGGATAGCAAATTTATAAAGAGTATTGCGTAACAAGAACGAAATGTTATTACAAACGGTCTAAAGATGCTGTTGACATCGTGTTGCTTAAGCCTGGTTTGCAAAATATCCAAGAATCAAGCAGTATGTTATCCTTTTTCATGATAATGCTTTGAAACATTAATAGATACAGCAGAAGTTCAAAAAAGTATGGTATATAACAAGTACAACTTCTTGCATAGAAATGGTGCTTATTTTCTTTGCGTCTATTAAAGATGATGGAACTTTATGGCCATCTTGTAACACAGATTAAAATTTTCTCTTTATATTTTACATTAAATTATATATTCGGGGTATTCTTTTCTTTCATTTCAAATAAATTATCGCTTCCAAATTATATATCTAGAGCCATATGCTGCTACAAAAAACCAGAATGACAAAATGGATTGATCGATTCTCTTTGTTTTTTAAAACTGATAACTTTTTTTTTTGAAAATTAAGTGCTCTATTAATTTTACTGGTAAACGGAAATATTCGAACAAAATTATTTTCTATTTCTAAAAATATATACATGTAATTTAGTTAATAAGACCAATAGAAGGCTTTTCTTTCTTATGAACTACAATTAAATCCAAGGCATTAAGAACGAGCAAGGCTATTAAGAACGAGCATTGAGAAGAAACACAAATCAAATTTCAATACATAAATTAGACACTTAGATAAAATGAAGTAAGCAAGAGAGGTAGAAAATTAAGAAAATAATAAATATCTGATAAAAATTATCACGTTTGCTATTTTATATCTCTTTACTTTATAAACTTTAATTCAAATAATATTTCAGAATTTAGGATTATTAGTCTTCTATCACAAAGAATCTTAGATTTTTAATAATTTTGTACTCCATAAATAAGAATGAAATATATTTATGCAATCAAAGAAATAGTATCGAATTAAAATTCCATACATCCTGAAAGATGTAAAATAATAAACTTCTTATGAATCTTATCATCATTTTTGCTGTTTTATCTCTCTTTATTTCATAAGAATTAATTAAGCTGACATTTGAGAATTTATGATGAAAATTATTGCATCACAAAGATTTTCAGCTTTTTCGTAATTTCATAATTTGTGTACGTGTGGAAACAGATATATGAAAGAAGATTGTTGTAGTTACAATAGACTGGAGTAAACTGCAATAAAATACATTGTTAAAGATATACACTTAGTAGATATGTGGTGTTTTAAGGCATGTAATGTGTGTATTCTTGTGGAAACAGATCTGTGAAAGAAAATTGTTGTAGTTATAATAGATTTGTGTAAATTACAATACAGTACACTGTGTAAGACATATTCATGCTGCAAATATGTGGTATTTTAAGGCGATTATTGTGTGTGTACGTGTGGAGAAAAGACGCGTATTTACAATAGATTGGTGTAAATTACAATAAAGTACATAGTAAGAAGATATAAACTGTTGTAAGATATACACGGTGTTAATATGCTGTATTTTAAGACGGTGATTATGCGTGTACGTGTGAAAACAAATGTGAAAGAAGCAATCTGACAAAAGACTGATGCAAATTACATTAATGTGCACCGTGTAAGATAGTCTTGCAGTTAATTGTGGTGTTTTTAGGCAATTGTTTTGTGTGTGTACGTGTGGAAACAGATGTGTGAAAGAAGCAATCCAAATCCTAATATTCGTCCTCTTTAATGCATCTCGACAGAAGGATGATTACAGATGAAGGGCTGTACAGGGGAAGGATGTCTACGCCGTAGAATTTCATCTGCATGGATTATATAAAAGTCATACAAATGCCATATATGGTACAAGAGACTGGACGCAAAAGTCTCTACGCGCAGCTAGAACAATGGGCCCAAACCGATCCGTCGCCAAACCGAGGTATGAAAAGGCTACGAGTTGAGACATCTTGGATTTGTTTCTTTTGCCAACGATGGACACCGCCTTTGGTTCGTCACCTGTAAGAAAATAACTTTTTTCTTTTTTATGCGGTTCAACAGGAGAGTGTTTAGTTTCACTCCAACGGCTTTAACCACCGAACCGCAGTTTCGAAGGCCGACTGGTTTAGGTGGATTCTTCGCAGTAAAAGGTCATCACAACAACAAATATTCAGGAACCATCACCTTTTATCATCTTGTACTAGAGAGAGGAGAGAAATATGCCTGTGATCCCACAAACGGTTCGTCTGTGTCTCTTGGCGATTTTTTATTATATATATTTTTTTATTTTCACACCACATCCACAACAACAAAATACAGTGGACACAGCTCGTTGTGAGGAGATTTTACTGCACAGATTCAATACGCACCTGCTTTTGCATATATATGTATTTTTATGTATTACATATACGTTATTTTGCATATTGCATTTATATACTGCGAGGAATGTCTGAACCACGTCTCGCAGAGGAGATTATATTTTTCTTGAACTGCGGTTTGGGGTGGAATCGACCCCCGGAGATGAAGTTCGTCGACACCAGCAACAAAAAGAAAACCATCAATTGGAAACAAGTCACCCTTGATGGAATATATATAATATATATATATTTATTTATATATATTGCCACTTTTACTCATTTGTAATATTTATTTATTATTATATATTTTTTAATATTTTATTTTAGGATCTCACGCGCAAGGTATAGACGCCGGTTGAGCAATCACATATTTGGACAGTCATGGCAATCGTTGTTTCAAACACTCGATTCGAATGCGTTATTTATTACTTTGTGAAAACGAACCTATATATATATTTTCTCTTTTATATTCAGTAATGGAATGGCGATTGTTTAGAGTTACGGCCCGGGCTCCTAAGCACACTTTTGTTTCTAAACGATACGAACAACACAGTCGATCGTGTGTATAGATATATTTATGTATAGATATATATCTCTTTCCTCTGTATATGTACAGGTCCACGGACTATGTACAGCGAGTAGCTGTCCGTCCGTCTGCTCTTCCACAGATCCTGCAACCTTGCTGCTCCGCGGCAGCGAAACCAACACATGTCTTGAAGAACGTTAAATTGAAAGATTTGCTGTCAAGTGTAGGGCACGTCGCTTTGTCGCTGCTCCACTCTCCGAGAAGGCCCTGTGGAAACAAAGCAGAGAATTAGATCCAGCGAAATAAGAAGCAATTCCTTGTTAGTATAAAATGCCCATACGCTATTATTACCATTTGGATACGATCTTGCGCACCATTTAGGATGACGTACAACATCGTGGAGATATGGTTCAATATTTTATACTACAGGGTCTGCAAAAAGTCAATAAAAACTATGATCTCTCTATGGCCCCCCTTGCAATATTCTGAGGTGCATTGATATTTGTCCACTTTACCGATAAATATTCGGAAGACTAGACAAGCATAAAAGGATTCCAGAAAACCACCAGAGGGGTCAAAGAGGTAACGGGTGCCACGTTTGCAGGTGGGTACAAGTCGTAAGAATTCCCCTTTAGACTTGGTCATCCCAACCGTACACGATGCTTTAACGGTACAGTTTCCTGAATTAGCTGAACAAGCTTTGTGAGGGCCTGCCATTTTAAAAGGCTCTTTTTCAGTCTTCACATCTTTTCTGAAGTCGTAATTTAGGCGGTGCAACATTCGCTGATTCCTAGTTCAGTTATATGACATAAAATAGAGAATTGGTTGTCAAGAGCGTAAGTGTTTATAATCACCAGTCTCATTTGCATGTTTCCAACAAAATCCTTAGTTCAACTCGTTCTATCGGCTTTTTTTTATCTAAAAAAATTCTGTGACCTATCAATGTTAAATCTGCCAACCATTTTTTTATTCTGGATATTTTTTCAGGTTTTATGAATTTTTAAAGTTTTTATGGATTTTGTTCCTAACTTATAGTATAAATGAGATTTTAGATAATAGACGTTTCATAAGAATGGAATAGGCATATAAAGGTTACTAAAGTGACCGATTTTGTAAGAATGAAAGTCAAGTGCACCTATCTATATTAATATAAAATGCCCATACATTATTGTAACGATATATTCACAATATTGCACAGCATTCTGAATAGCGTACAGCATCTTAAAGATATAGTACAAGTCTTTTTATTACCAATTGAGTGAAATCTAGTGGGCTATGACGGCCAGCTGGTGCGCCGGCAGTATTTGCTGTATTGAATTTAAGTTAGATATAGCTTTATGTTTATAATTCCTTCAAATAGTCAGATATTAAAAAAATGAGATTTTTGTCATATTGTCTGTTTATTGGGCAAACTGACCTTTCCAATGGACACCAATCAGCTTGCAAACTTCTAAAACAATTACAGCACAAAAACGTTTTATATGTCAGTTTAAAGTGTAAATAATTATTTTTTCGAAAAATCTGGTGTGGATATTGTAGGCTGCATCTTTTGATATTCAAAGAATTTTAAATCTCGCTATTAGTGTAAGGTTACGTCGTATTACTGACTCCTTACAAGTGGTTGCCTGCAGTGATGAACTGGTTTGCCATGCAAATTTGTAATAATTTTATACAAATTATATAAACATAATTTAATGCTATGGATTCTGGCAAGATATCAGACATAGAAGCCTCATAATTTTATCGTCTTTCATACGCTCTACTCAATGAGTGCACGAACCATTCTAATGAAGATCAATTTTATAGCATCCTAGCACTATTAAAAAGGTAATGCGGAATCATCTATTTTCTAAATTTCGTACCACAGTAATTTTGTTTTTCTAAATCTATTTCATAAACTGCACAGATGTTAAACAAAATTCCTTTTTAGATTTCAAAAGTAAACAAAAATCCCGTTGAGACAGTTGGTGAGACAATAAAAACGTTAACATTTACATTTTGAATTTTAAATGAAAAAGAAATCCCAATATTATAAACACTATTTCAAAAAACAGGCAACAATTCATTTCAATTTTGATATCTTTTAATAACTGTAGAAGAATTTTAGGAAGATGAAGGCTTTTATATAACCCGGTAGAAGGTCTTTTTTTTACGCCTAGTGATGAACACAATTTTTTTTTTTTGATTAGCAATTAGATTAAAAAAAATTCGTAAATTTCATGATTATTAAAAATCTTTGTCTAAGTCAGTAAAAGAGCTTAATAAGGATATTTGATTAAAAAATTTGAATATATACTTTTAAAATTTAATTAAATTGAACACAAAGAAAGATTTAAGAAGAGTAACAAATAAATACTAAGAAATAAGGAAGTGATTGAAAAGTATATTATAAAATGCCACCTTCGCAAGCATGAACTAAAAAAAAGCATTTAAGTATTAACTTATTAAATAATTTCAGGGAAATTAAATGCTCAAAAATGTAAAAAGCTAGTAATATGAGCCATTTAAAAATAAATATTTCATAAACAATTTGTCTTCTTATGTAAGAGGATTTAATTAATTCTTCCTTTATTTGACGATATTATTTATCAAAAATTAATAGTTAAATAATAATTTTTGTATAGAAGATAGCACACAGATACGAATTTCATGTTAATTGAAATGAAATTCTAGCAAGATAAGACTGTGATAAATATTTACAAATTTTCATTTCTTACGCACAAATCAGATGCTGGCAAAAAAACTGGATATGAAAATAATATTTATACGAATTCTTGAGAGAAATTTGTTTTTTTTTAAAGTGCTAGATCTAGTGTTAGTATTTAAATGTAGGTCTGTTTTGAATATGTTAAGCGTTATAAGGATTAAATTAATAAGCTTTGTTAATCAGTATAACAGAGTTTAGTATGCATGAGAAAGAGATATATTTAGAAACAAAATTGGAGAATAGAGTTAATTTCATGGAAATCATTTCATCATGAAATTGTCATTTTTCATTATTCACCCACGCACGCAATAATAGAAATAGATTCATAAGAAACTTGATAATAATAACCGAAACTAATAAA
>JAPMOQ010059085.1:1375057-1405650 GCA_026543055.1 Argiope trifasciata | reverse complement strand
TTTATGCCTCTAACTGCTATTTTTTTAAAAAAAATTACAAGTCCATAGGATAATTACATGGTTTTGCATACAGTAATTGGTAGTATTAAATAATAATAATATTATTAAACACAAATGATAATAGCAATAAAAAAGATAAGAATAATCGAGAATATAAAACAATGAATAAATAAACAACTAAATTTTATGAAAATAATGAATATATTCTAAACAATTACAATAATAAGCAACTACAATTGCTTGCATTTTGTTAAATTTATTTCTTTACAGTTCAATGAGAACTTTAAATATAAATATTCTACTTTTATTAAAAAAATCATAGCATCACACTTATAAAGTGAGAAAGTATTTTCTTTGTCAATGTTTCTTGTTTTAGAGCGTCAATGTTTCTTTTAATTTCTTAAACATATGATATTATATCCATATAAATGGAAGCAATATAGATCAATTTAAAATGTTTAATACTGTTTTTGCAATTTAGATTAGCTAAGAAGTGCCATATTGTTTAAGTAATCGTTGATGATAATTTATTTAAGCTTAATTGCTCTTTGATGTACGATTTATAACAAAGTAGATTTCCTCTGGCGAATGTCGCATGATTTGCTAGTTACTTTATTATAAATGTTAAATTATTTTGCCTTTCAGTCTCTTAAAATTTGATGTATATAGTGAAGACAGTGTATTTTTTCACGTATTTCACATCCTTCTTAAACTGGCTGTTACGATCCTCTTCATAAATGAGATAAGATATGGCGAAGTAGTAGTAGCATTTATTACAGTGTAGAAAATGAGACAATATGTCAAAGGTTGAGAGTTTTTTTCCAACTGTTTGAGAGTGTGAATATGAGGTGGAAGGACCAGAATTAACTACCTCGAAGAAAATGTTAGTTGGACGGTTCGGTCAATCTAAGGATGGGCAATACTTTAGACAGCAGTCGACCACAACAAATCCTGTTGGTACTGTTACTTTCAGTGGTGGCGGGGTAGTCGACTGTATACAAGAAGAGTGTAGGAAATGTAAATATCGAATTTCTTTTTTATAAGATAATCATTTCCTAATATGCTCATAATTTCTTTAAATGCATTAGATCCGAAATTCTGAACTTTTATAACTTCTCAACTTTTTTATTCTCTGCTCTATATAAATCAAATTTAAAACATATATATCAATAAAAAAATCTTTTTTTTTCTATTAAGGATCAACACGTCCTAAATTGAATGCTTATAATCAAAGAATAACATATTTTAAATTTATTATTTTGAGTTATATTTTATATATATTTTGAAATATATTTTTTATGGCTGTAAATAAATAATATATTGTACAAAAATGAATATTGATTTACTATTGATCTGGATTAATACAAAGATTGACTCCGTTTTCATTCACTTTCGAATTGTAGAGGAGTATTTTCATTAATTTTACTTGTAAATCAGTTTGGGATGCAACATGTCTTTTATTTATTTTTAATTAATAGTATAACTCTGCAAATTTACTTTAGAAAAATTAGAATGAGTTTAAAGATCTTAGAAAATGTATTTCTTTGTCAGATATACACTTTTATCTTTTATTCAATTTAAAAATTGGATTAGTTATCTTTTTTTAAAAAAATCCTGCGTGGAATATTAGCCATTTTAAATACATAAAAGCTTATTTTTTCCTCGAACAAAAACATTATGTACCACCTTATCATATGGTCAATGCGTCTATCTTTATAGCAACCATTTTGAAAAAAAATAAACACAAAAACAACAATATATGCCTTGATAATGAATATTTAAACAAAATGTCAAAAATTGCTTCATTTTACACTTATTGAACATTACATTTTACATTATCCAACTAATTTTTTGTGAGCAAAAATTATTTCACGAGAAATAATATAATGTTGTATAAGAGGTGCATGTATTATAGGTTGAAAACCTCCGATATTTTCTAAAAATATTTAAAGATACATGTTATATAGAGTTGAGAATCCCTAATATTCTCAAAAAAATAACTAAGGTTTCATGTAGTATAGGTTGAGAACATATGATATTATAATTCCAAATTTATAACTTTATAAATGAACAGGAAAAACCCAGGATGAGTTTTATATGTTATTTGCTTAATATATAAGTAATTATACACAGAAAAAAACATTCTTTTTTTGTCCCAGAAGGTACAATGTAATTAAAAAGAAATGTTACCAGCATTTAATTCATGTAGTTTTTTTCAAAAATTGCATTTAATTACAATACAAAGGAAAAATGAATATTTCTATAAAGTAAAAACAAAACATGTTGATATAATACTAAACATACCAGATTAGTTCCAGTGGGTGAAAGGCTTAAAGTGATTATAAGTTTTGAAAAACCAATATTGAATTTATAGTATTATTAACAGTAGATCACAATACATATAATATATTATTTTATTTCATTTAGAAAATACGGGATCAATATTTCAAAATGCATCCAGAAATCAAATTCTTTTCTTCAATTTTTGCCATGGTGAATAATGTATTTTTGATTTCAGACATTCGTGTCCACTTAGTTGATTCACTGGCAAACAATAGAAATCATTTTTAGATTGCTAAATACTGAGTTGGCTGCACATTGAGTGTTTAAAATATCTTTTAAAAATTGAATAATCCAACTTATATGACTTACGTTCTGTTATCCGTTTTCTGACGGATAGGTACATTACAATTTAATGTCTGTGAAATTTTTATCCAAATGTAAAGAGTAATTCGATGGTAAGATTCTGAGTTTAAACGTAAGACCTGAAACTATTCATGTTGAAGATAGAAGTGGCCGGTGGTCTCTAATTGATGATGATTTGCTTACAGGAATTGCAGGGTTTGCTGCAAAAAGTATGTAACTTCAATCAGGAAAATTTGGAGTTACATGTACTATCATGTTGTAAAATAAAAACTTGTTCATTTGGTGACAGAAATATATAGTTCCAATCGTTAGTTCTCGCGTTAACTCAAGCAATGGAACTGTTCGTTTCATTATTATGGTGCAATATAGAGGTAGCTCCTGGTGCTATCCCCGATTTTCTGTAAACAAATGATTGGAGCTACCTCCTTTTTGCAGCAGAGCCTTCAATTGATAAGAGGATTTAGGAACGAAGAAGAGTTTTTTAGATTCATCAATGTGATACTGTCAATACATTTTTCTGTAATTTTTTTGTCTATTTCTTCGTCGTCTCAGGAGTCAGGTCAAAGCCTGTGCCCCTCTCCCATAAATGCTTTTATAATATAATCTGTAATGTAAGATAACATATGCATTGCTTAATGCAACAAAAATGTTTTTCTACTGATAATTTTCTATTGTTGTTACTTAAAGGATTTTAGTTTCTGGATAACTTTCCTAAGCATTCTGTAAATTTGTCTACAATATAATTGCAAATAAATAAATTAAATTAAAATAAACAAAGAGATAGAGACAAATTTTTTAACTACAACTTAGAACTCTATTAACACAAAACTCCAACAACATTGTTACGATATCTACACAATGTTGGTCAGTATTCGGAATATCGGACAACATTATGGATATATCGTATAATGTCTTACCGAGAAGATATCTAATAGTAATAGTACATTTATTAAACGCAATGCAAATCATCCATATACAGGAAAGATAGTTAATAAAGTAGAATAAAAGGAAAGGAAAGGAAAATATTCGTTTCATATATAGGAAAGATTTGCGACAAATTTTTACAATTAGGAACAAAAAATATCTAAAATAAAGTTCCTGAAAATTATGATTAGCATTCTCACTCATTTTATTATTTTATCTCGTTTGTAGAATAATTAAAATATTATAATGATAAAAAATTATTTGAAACTTCTTGACAGATGATTTTAAATTGAATTTTTGTCTATGTTGCTAATTACATTTCATTTCTCAGTTACTTTTCTCATGTTTGGAATTGAGACAAAATTGCTTATGTGAAAATAAGGAAGAAAATAAAATGCTTAAATAAAAACTAAAACGTTTAAAGGGTCCTTATACTGATAATAATATCTTACAGACAATTGTAATAGATTAATTAACGAGATTGTTATTATTGAGATTTCAATTGTAAAAAGGTACTGTGTAAAAATTACATGATTAAGAGACATTTTAGATTAAGCTGAAGAAAGAGAAAAGGATTTTTTTAAAAATCATTTCAACTATTCAAAAATTCCATAAAGATAGTTTAAAAAATATTTTTAAATAAAAAATTTTAAAAATTGAATTCTTAAAATTTAATTCTTTACTTTGTAGTTGTTAATTTAGTTATTCATAATAGCAAACATCATGGAAACTTGGAATTAAATTTTTTCTGAAATTCATTGACATCTGTTACCATTAGGGGGAAATTGAAATGAAATGAAATTAACATATCAAACGGCAATTAAAGTTTGAAATTTTTTAAAGTATAGTGTCATAGTAAACATACGGAATATTGAAAAAACACTAGTATATTTAGAAGGGAGCGTAAATTTCAGACTTTCACCTTTGTAGATATGAAGATATGAAAAAAGCCAAATTAAATAATATTGTTATAATTTTAGATATGAAGTAATATAAAAAAATTAATATTCAAAAATTTTACATACTGGATGATAAGTTTCGTGTTCACATAACAAACTTTGTCCCATTGAAGAAGGTTTAGTAGAACCTTGCATTATTATGTGAAATTTTTTTTTTCCAAAGTCTGTCAGGAAATTTAATGGTTTATCATAAATTTTCTTCAGAGAAAATTATATACGAATACAAATTTGTAGGTCATGTTTAAGGTTATTGAAAATTATGGTGCTTTTCCGTTTATGGCCGCAAGATGTCACCAATGTGAGTCAAACGCGTGTCAAGTCGCCAAGTGAAGCGAATGGTAAAACAAATGCCATCAATGTGAACGAAACGAAAACAAACAAATTCGCCAAATGAATAAAAATAATTTGACAAATTTGAACGTTAAATTTAGAGTAATTTTGCATTTTTGGCGATTTTTCACTTCTTTCGACTAGTGATTATTTGGCGACTTTTTCGTTTCTCCCCTATAATGGAAAAGCACCAAAATTATTTATAAATTTCCACATCAAATACACAAATCTATATTCAGGGAGTAAAGGATTGTGCTAGTGTTGTAGTTTAACAAAGCTTAAACTTTCAAATGAAACTGGTGAATAGGGATGATTAAAGATCCATCAATGTTTCCGTATTAATAAAAATTTAAGTTTTAAAAACATAAAGATTCTAAAATCTGTAGAATTAGGAAGCTGTACCTGTAAGGCTCAGTAATCGTTGCTGTGTGAGGAGGGTGCCGTGGACAGACGGACGGTCGGCTCAATCTGTTGGTTTCGATGTCTGGAATGCTACCTGGTCCTCGTCCACCACGCAACCGCGGCAGTCAGAAGCAGCGTGGCCAGCGCTGGCCTTCCCGGTCCGACCCCGGACCTGTGCTGGCCCCTCCTGGAGGCAGTCCGCCGCAACTGGGCAGGGGTGAGGAGGCGACACTCCTCCTCGCCAGAGTCCACATCAGAGCCCACGTGTTGCGGACAGTAGCAGCGGTGGGGTGGACCGTACGACGACACGTCCTGAATGCTGTCCAGATCCGGAATATCCGGGTCTACAAAGAACAAGACAGTACTGTCACAAGCAAGACAAGAGTGACTAAGAAACAAGAAAATGGTGGCAAATAAAGCAATGGTGAATAAGAAACAAGACATTGGTGTCACATATCAGGCAATGTGACTAAGAAACAAGAAAATAGTCATAAATAAGACAATTTCGGCTAAGAAACAAGATAATGATCCTGCAAGAAACAAGGCAATGGTGCCATTAATACAATTTTGATGCTTTCTTTACAGTTTACAGAAAGCATCAAACTTTATCAACTTACATACAGGATGGTTAAAATTACAGTAGTACTTAAAACCACTGCTCAGGTTTTCATCAACTACGATAAAGAGATGCAAATCGTCCAAGAATATGCCAAAAATTTATCAATTTGAATAATAACAAGAACTACTGACAAATAGCTTTTAGTGTTGCAATAAAAATATTGACAAAATTATATTTTGGGAGAAATAACCTCATTCAACTTTGGTGACTTGCATTAGCCTTAAGTCTAATGACAATTGCAATATTTATATTCACAACACAATGTAAATACCGTCGTCTTTTTCATATTCGTGTACGTAATATGTCATGTTTTGTGTTAAGTTTCTTACCGCACCGAAGAAAATTGAGTATATTTGTTACAGTGGAAACCCGAAATCAGCCAAAACGCTAATTAACCAAGAAAAATGCGTTTTAACTGACAGGGTCGGGGATAATCCGAATGAACTATGGAAAATGTGTTCTAACTGATAACGCTAGGGGATAACCCGTTTTATGAGTGCTATGAATGATTTGTTAGATATTATAATTTAATAAAAAAATTATTGTATGAAACTATACTTATTAATGCAGTGTTTTAAGAAAGAACTTATCATTGAAGAAAAAATACTTTGTTTGAATGTTATTTAATAGTACAGTTATTAGAAATTACTTATTTCTGCTGTGACTATTGAACTACAAACTGATGTGACTATTAGAATTGCAAAGAAAACATTTTTCAGAGGAATTATCTTTGAATCTCTTACAAGAATAGCTGGCAAACCTTTGCCCAGTTCCTACAATTCCTTTCCTTGCTGTTATTCTCAGAAAAATATCCTGATTTGGTACTTATTCTTGAGTCAAGAAAGTTTGGGGTGATACATCGAATAGAGATCTCATAATAAGTGAATATATTAAATTTTCTTATCAAACTTGTACTCTGGTTAGTTGTAGTCTACTGCGTAAATATTTATAAATATAAATGACAGACATATATTTATTGGATAAAGGCTGAATTAATTAGGTTTAAAAACCATTTCTTACTTCTATTATGGTTTGTTCAAAGCTCTATCTTTCGTGCCATTTTTGTGCAGTAACATCTAAATTTTTTAAAGCACTATACCGATGAGATTTTTCAAAACAGCTTTTGTTCTATTAACTTCAGAAATGGGAACAAAGGCATTACTTCAAACATAAAACTGAAGATGTGTTGCATCGAAGATATTTTTTCATTTGTTTGGCTTGATTCGTTAAAGTTTCTTTGGCTTCCTCTTTAATTCGAAAAATGATGATCGTCTTACTAGCAAGCATAAACTCCCCTAATTGTGCTTATTCAGTTTCTTGCTCTTCTGCCAGCGATAATTTTCTGAAGTTCATCTTCGTTTTCAATATTTTTATGATATCTAAAGGCAAGGTTGGGGTTGCCATGCCAAATCTTGGTTCAATCCCGATCATAAATTTGTATGGTAAGTTTTGAACCTAGAGCTCTGTTTTTTATTAATAGGACAAAACGGAGAGTTTTGCACTACTTTGTAGCTCTGTTTATCCTTTGTCTATGAATCCAACATATTTCCTACGCCTTGGTTGGTCCTCTCAGTTGAATTCTGCTACTGGCTTACAGAGGTTCTCTATGAATAATTTTCAGTTCTGTCCAATACGTACATAACTGCTCAATAGCGGAATTTACAAACTCTTTTCCATTATCAGATTACCAGATACAAAGAGCCCCTAATATAAAAAAAAGATATCTCGTACTTAGAAAGCAACCTCTTCCCCTCCTTTGCTCTTAAGTGGTCGTAGTAATACAAACTTTCTTAAATTTTTCTGGTACACCAAAGTAAACAAATTCATTATTTGTCGAAGATTACATGTCAATCAATTCTACTGGGGAGTGTCTATTAATTTCTGAGTGTATAATAGGTTTAGAAACCAAAACTTTTTTTTTGTTGACATGTTTCTTACATTGCTAAAAAACGATGCAGTAGTTTTGTTAGCAAATTGTTTTGAATTTTCAATTTTAAATCTATCCCCAAGTCCTATGGAGCACAGGTGCAAATTCGAAAACAATAAAAATTTCTTAAACTGGTGAATAATATTTTATGGGCACATTTAACACACACTTCCTTATTCCATTGATTTAAAGAATGTCAAATCTTTTTGATCTGCAGTATAGAATATGTCTTGCTAATGGCAAATTTTGCTTCCTCAACCTCAGATAAGGGAGTGTTATATTCATCATGTGTCTTAGTTTTAAAATTATTCTGTTTTTTATGCAAAGAATTGTAATTTTCCAAGGTGTTTATTAATTAGTTTTTTGGAAATATAATTCATATTCAGTGTTAATACTTTTTCTGCTCAAAAAGCATTAATATGTTCTTCATTCAACGTAAATAAATCAACATCACAAAAACATTCTGGCATGAATAAAACTAGACGATTGCACTTGCTTTGAAAATTTCACAACCAAGAAATCTAGATTCATATGGTTTTAACTGAAAAACACTTGAAATTAATTTACAAATTAATTTAGAATAAAATAACAAATTTTTTGTAAAATGAAAATATAAATAAATATTGAATAAATTCGTTAATAGAACTATTAATTTTTAAAATTCAAACAAACAAATAGATAAATAAATAAATATTTAATTATTCATAATTTTATTTATTGGGTTGTTTGGAAAGTAATTTCGTTTATTATTGGGAAATTATCTTAAATACGAACATAGGTGACGAGGTCATAAAATGGGGTTTCCAAATAAAGACAAGACACTTTAAGATGCTACCTTGAGCGAATACATAGAACCCCTACTACCATCTAGTGTGGTTTAAGAACACAACATAGATTTGATATTTATATGTACAGATGGTGTTCCAACATCTCAATATATTTTCTTCAATTTTGAATTTGATAGTACTTTAAAGTACCGTCGTAAATATAGGGTTGGATTTTAATGCTCATTGATAAATATTTGCATTAATACGAAAAGGCCGACTTAATAAGCAAAATTTAAATTCGGCAACTGTTAATTTTGGAAAAAAGGGCAAAGCTTTGATGAAGTCAATTTTTCTTGTTTTATTTCCTCGTATAAAAATGTGCAAATGTGTACTGTGAATATCAAAAAATCTGATTTTAATGTCTCAAAGTCCAGATGTACTCGAAAAGGATGAACACATTTTTGAAATAGTGCTCGACTGTCTGTGAGCTGATAGCTTAGAAACCATTTGAGCAAAGCGAATGAAGTGAATACATAGAAAAGGTTTATATGAAGGTTGAATAGCAAAATAGTAATTTATTAATCTTATCTAAAAAGATAATTTTGTAGAAAATGGCAAATGTTTAATGAAATCCTTTCATAGGAAAACTGCCTATCTGAATGTCTAAACGCATTTGGATTTGAATGTTACAAAACGCAAAGAGCTAAATAAATAAATTCTGGTACACAGATGTGTCATCTTAAGTGTAAAGCAATCAAAACCCAGTTTTAAACCGGGGTATGCGAAAAAATTTTGGGCATATCACTCCTATTGGTTTAAGTAGAAACTAGATAGTTGTGAGCAGATTAGTCTACTTTAATATAACTTTTAAAGCACTTGGTATTCCTTACAATACTAATTATTTGATTATTATTATATTGGGTTGTTCGGAAAGTAATTTCATTTTTTTCCGACAAAGAATTTAATTGTATTTTTTTGCACCCAACATCACACTTAAGCCGTATAATCATTATATTTTTCGAGAGCTGATATACCAAAGCTTATGTGTAAATAAGTGCAATTGAATTTAAGCAGTAATTTTTGGTTGGTGCCATTTTAAATATGGAGAGCAATAAGCAGCATTTTCATCATATTTTTTACTTTTTTACTACAGAAAATGTTAATTGATGTGTACGGAGAAGATATGTTGACAATACGCCTATACAGAACTGATTTACAAAATCTAAATCCGGCAATTTCAATGTCGAAGATGCACCACATTCGGGAAGGTCGGTTGAGGCCGATAAAGACATGGTAAAGGCATTAGTTGATGGAAACCGGCGGAAATGTTATAGAAAATTTCACACAAAATTTGGTCTGAAATAAACACGTCATCTCAATGGATAATTATTATTCATTAATCGAGCTTATTGAATATTTAAAATCACAACATATTTATACATTTGGAACGATTAGATAGGATCAACGTGGACTCCCAAAACTTGCTTCAGATAAAGATTTAAAACGTGAAGACTTTGATAATCAGATCAAGGAATCAGATAAGGAATTTTCTTGATCTGTGGAAGTATAATAGGTGTGTTCATTTATTATCTAATTACCACGAAAATGAAACATGCACAGTTCAAAGAACACAGAAGGATGGAACTAAAATTTAAGATGTACCCACACCTACTATTATAAAAGAATATAATGAGCAAATGGGAGGTGCTGATAAAACCAATATGCTGCATTCCTTGTATGAAAGAGACAAAAAAATCCAAGAAGTGATGGCACCGATTGTTATATGCAATGTTGGAAATGGCTCTAATGAACTCTTATATTGCCTATAAAGAGGTAAAAGAGAAAGTACCTGTACTCGAATATAAAAGGAGAGTGTCTGAGAGTTTACTCACACCAGCAAGATTTGAATCAAAGAAGAGAGGAAGTCCAAAATCAATAGAAAATCTACAAAATGTCTCACCACATACTGGAAGCAAAAAGTGGAGGGGAAAGAATTTTTCAGTGCCAAACGAAATTCGCCTCCAAAACAGAGGATGTCATTGTCCAACGTTTGTAAATTCTCGCTGCCAGTGAGAAGTTTGCTCCAAAAATGGAATTCAAAGCCAGCCACATTCCAACTGTAGAATGTGTGATGTATTTTTATGTTGTAATGAGAATTTTTTTTATTAATATCTTCAGTCATAAATAACTTGTTAATAAAAATAAAAAATCTCCAAAAAAAAAAAAATCCCGACATTTTTTTGCTTTTTGGGTGCAGATGGTACTTTAAAGTACCGTCGCATTTAATTGCTATTAATTACTATTATAATGTAATAATCATAATTTTTATTGCTTATATCTTTAAGTTTTTTTCTAAGTAATCAAGAAAAAAATAATTGAAGTGAATTTTTCATGTAAATGATAATGTGTAAACAAAGGATAAATAATTTGTTTAAGAATTCAGTTTACTTATTATGTTAATGTTTATTTTTAAAATATATGTACTTTACATGATATTAATGCGTATATCATATATTTCTTGTAAATGCTCTTGTATAGAATATTTAAAGTGGCTGTAAAATATTTTTCCTCTTACAGAGGCATTTGTAATTAAAGCTTAATAATGAAATATAAAATGTAGCAGAATGAATGTGGATTGACAAGGGCATAGGGGATAAATTCCTCAAAAGAAAATTTATGCTTTTAAGGCAATACATTCTACATAAAAATGTACATATTTTGAACGATTTAAGTGCCTCTATGTTGATTAATCCTATGCACCATTTAAGAAGGTGAATCATTTTGATGATTTATTTATTTTTAAATTTTGATTGTTAAAAATAATTGCATATTGTTCCAAATATGTTGATTAATTGTTTGGAGAAATTCCTTATAACAATTTGCTATATATTTATTTTTCAGAGTATTAAAAGTGGAAATAATTATGATAAATAATTGTGCATCGTATTATTTTTGTGAATCCGAAAGGCAGATAAATGGCTATTTTCGATTAATTCGATATAATGTATATGTCATTCGTTTCTTATGTACCTTTTTTTAACATTCGAAAGAAAATTTTATATTTTCTATGTGTTCATTGAATTATTTTTACTGGGAATGTCAAATCCTCTTTAAGTGACAACTTAAATTACTAATCTTTGCTCTCTCGTATGCATGGTTTGCAGGGAAAAAAGAATACTATATTAATCAACAAATTTGAACCTAAGAGTTTGACGAATCTGTACTTTTTAAATTTCTTTGTAAAATTACATTCGGTATGAAGAAAAATTACCTTTTGAATTACGTCTATCTGTCAATGCTTGTTTGGGGTTTTATGGCTCAAGAACCATATCTGGTTATACTGCGCCAATCAAATGATAAAACCTCTCCGTCAATGAATATGGTAACAAAAACACTTTAATATAAACGAATGAAATTTGGTACATGGTTCTTCTCTAAATTTGTAGATTTTTTATAAAATTTCGAACGAAATTCATTCGTAGGAAGTCTTACTGTTTCCATCTATTCGAATACACTTGAATCTGTTAACAACAAAGCACAAAGAGCAGTAAAATTTTGTGTACAGGTTTAGTGTCTAAAATATAGATTTTTTTATTGAATTTTCAATCAAATATGAGAAACTGGCTGTAATTCTGCATGTATGTAGATGCAATAATTCAAAAACCCTAGGGCCTTAAATATATGAAATTAAAACGCATTTTTCTGATTATAGTTGTAGTTCTGCGCCAAATTTTAATATGTCAGGAAAAAATATCCACCATACTCATTCAGTTTTTTAGTATTTGAGTGTTTACAGCATTCTAATAATAAGCGCCCCCAAAAAAGTCACCAGGCAATCTAATAGGTTCTTTAGTAATTCTTTTTCGTAGATGGTATAAGATCAACAATGTGCAAATGCATTTCTTAGAGAGTAGGCGAACAATTTTTGTTGAAATTGCTCCATAGGTTTTTTAAAATTATATTTTTATTTCATTTCATCCCTTTGGTTTAACTGCAGTTATCGTTAAAGAAAGAAATTTATTTTATTGCCACTCGGCACTTTTTTCTTGTATTCCTTTTTCTGTGATGCAATTTTAAACCAATAATAAGCATTTATAACCTTCCAGCTGACCAAGTGAACTCCGTATTGCCTTACAATCAATGACCAGTTTAGTTACACCTTTGGTCTGGTGGTGTGGTCTCGTCTTCGGAACCGGAGGGTTTTAGGTTCGAGACTCGATTCCACTGAATAACCGTCGTGTGAGGGGGGTCTCTTGTAAATTAAATCTGTCAGGTCAAACGTCCACCCACTAATGTGGTGTGGCGTGGCGTGGAGAGGGGCTGCCAGTTCAGGTGTCGGTCTCGTAATTTTAAAGTGGTTCAAAATTACGAGGTCCATCCCAAAATAGCCCTAGTGTTATTTTACAACGGGCCGTTAATGTAACCAAACTAAACTAAGTTATACCATTTCTACCTGAAGAACGGCTGTACCGATTTTAATCATATTTGATTTGATATTTGAATTTTTCTGTAAACTTTTGAGATATTTTACTGATTATTCTTCTATTTAGGGCTGAGACGAATACGAAAATACAAAAATCATTAAAATCGGTACCGCCGTTCTTGAGTTATAAATGGTGTAACTAACACGATTTACGACTTTCTTTTATATACATAGATTGACCTGGGTTAAAATGCCAGAACATATTAAATATTTATAACCTATTGACCTGGACTGAAATATCAGAAAACAAGAATAGGAGCCATATTTGGTGTATTTAAGGCTGAATTATTTAGATAAAATGAGTAGGGCAAGAAATGGTTTATTAAAACACTTCCTCTTACAAATCTTTATTTATTTGGTCATTAATTATCTTCTGAAATTTTACAGTTGGAAATGGCACTGAGTTTAAATTCCTAAGGTACTTCCAAATGACCTATGGTGTCTCAAACGATTGATTTTCCCTATTCTCATCCGAATCCTTTGCCGGGACCCCATACTGTCCAGCTATGTCAAGGCTCTTTTAACCCTTCCACTGCAGATCCGGCCAAACCTACCTTGCAATTTCTATACGGGCTGGACGATTTCTTATTCAGATGAGAAGGGCTGAGTTATCACCAAGAATGTTCTCTCTTTAGATATTGCATTCCTCCTTTGAATCGGAAATCGGTACGCCAGTATAGAAATTGCAAAATCAGCTGGGCCGTATCAGTTGTGAAAGGGTTACATCTTTGAAATATGTATCATGAAAGAAAACGAAAATGCCTACGCACCTATGCACTTGAATACCCGTTCACCCGCGTACTGATCCTTGACGCTGGGGTGGAAATAAGGACATCTTTGTTCCACCAGGCGGCAGATGTATCGGCAGGGTTTCACCCCTTCACCTTCCACCTGCAGTGGCGGCAGGTACATGGCGCACACCCACTGCTTGTAGGCCTCCTGAGAAAAAAGAATCAGGGTTAAATAATTGAAAGTAAATATAGTTAAAAGCATAATGAAATATTCCAGTTTAAGTTAAGATAAATCAATTTTACAATTAGCGATGAAGAATTTATTACAATTTGTTGAAAAGCATCTGTAGGCAATAATATACAGGCTTTGAGAGAAGCAACTACAGACAATAGTATAGGAAAAATACTTCATGTGTAACTTTTTTAAAGAATTCAGAACAAAGAAATTCAAAATATTTGGTCAAATGTTTTAATTTTTAAGGAAGATATTATGAAACAATGAAGAATGGCCATTACTCTGAGAGCCAGCAAATTATATGAAGATTTATTTTATTAGGAGAAGGAAAATGTAACTCTTTGCCAACAAATTTCTTTATGACAATAATTTCCCAATAACATATAAAATAATAATGAAGCGGTTTTACAAACAAAATTTTACTTTATTTAAGACCAACTCAACTGATCCTTACTCATTTTTTTTTTACCAGAACAGAATGTATCAAAATCGCAAGAAATCATGTTTTAGAATTTTTACAAAAAAATATAAATATATATTGCCAATTGTTGAATAATTTCTTCTGAGAAATGAACACCAAAGGGAACAGAGTTGTTGTGGAGAAAATAACAGCAATGCAGATCATTGATCTCGGTTATGATCCATCCATCTTTATCTTTTCCGATTTAACCTTCGAAATCAATAGGTAAGCCTTTTCCATTGTAAAGTCAAAGTTACTTGGATATCCTTAAAGCCCGATTCGTAATTAATACATGTGGAATAAATTAATTTTATATGAATTTGAATAAGCACATGATAAATTAAATTTGAAGCTATCTTCTTATATGTTTAACCATCTAGTTGGCGTTATTTAATCTAAAAATAGCTTTTACATCACTTACCAACCAAACCAGAAATTTAAAAGTGATCTAAATACCCGAAATAAAAGTAAGAATTCCAAATATCTAATATTTGACAATGATCAGGATTTTTGTTTTTTTTTATTCCTTTAGAGAATCTTTTGAGTAAAGTGCAATACAATTTTTGTTTATGTGCAAAAGGATGTTTTCAACAAATACCAGATGTCAAGTATTGTACTCCACTATTTATTAAAAAAAAATTGATGTCCAGAAAGGTAAATTGGAGATCATTTTACAGCAATGATTGCTATATTTGTTAACATTTGTGTTAGTAAAAGAATACACATATTCAAGTTTAAAATAATAAAAAAATATTTCAGGTTTGTAGGAATGTGTAGAATGTGTTTGTAGGAATTAACAGTAATTGTAGGAATGTGAGAAGAATATATTACGGTAATTGTACTTGTATGGCATCTTTCTATGTATTATCGGTTGACAATGCATAAGGTGATTCAACGATTTTGAATAGTTACAATCCTCAAAACCTTTGCTACTTTCACATAATTGTTTAACGTTTAGATTGTCTACCAGAAAATGAATTTTTTGCAGTTATTAGATTCTAACCCTCTTTTTAAAATTTTAGAATTTTTGGTCAAAATACTCCTAAGTTATACTGTGTTCCCTACTGTACACCCGAAATATGCAAAGATAAAATATGGTAATCGCCAAAAAATTCAAATTTGACAATCTGAGGAATCTACATTTTAGACCACTCTAAATTCGACCACTTTGAACTTAGCACAAAGCTGTGAGCGCCAAGATTGCTCAGATTTTTATTCTTTTATATGAGAGTTGTATACTTAGTAGGATAATAAAGAAAATCAGAACTTGTATATTAACAACATGGTACTGATGAAAAGTAGTTGCAAAATCTCAGTCTTTGATATAAATCTAGAATGCAAATTTCGAACACAGAAATTAATCACTAGCATGTGATTAATGCACAATCATGAGAAAGTCAAATATGGGATTTTGAAGCTTTTTTTGCTTACCTAAGAAAAGAAAAATTTCCAATAGAACTGCAATCATAATCACATTTTGAATTTCATTTATTTAAGTTATTGCAATTTTTTAGCTACCATTTTTATATAGATTCAAAAGTATAGACCAACAAACAATCAATATTTTTACAGATTCTGTTCCAAATTTGAGCTAGATTTTCCAGTTTATATACTAAACATATTTATCACTTTTAACTATTTAACTGTAGTTATACTGTTCATTTGGACATCAGGACTAACAAACTTCTTCCGAATATTTGATTCAAAAGTTGAAAGAAGTGTACAAATTTGGTTGCATACCAAATTTCATCTGCGAGTTCAACGTGTTTTTAAGTTATTGTGTTCGCAGGCAGATAGATAGCATTCAAAGAATGTGTTTTTCAATTTCAGGAAGGTCTAAAACGTAGAGATATGTCATAAACTCGAGTTCTATTTTTCAAAGATTTCAAGATTTTTCATACTTTATAAACTGGAAACCAATCCTCACATATTTCTTAAAATTATTCTTTGACCCCTTTTAGGAGAATTTTGGAGTCTTTACTTTCTCTTGTATCAAGTACAGAGAAAGTATTGTAATCATCAAATAATTTGAATTCGAGATTTTGACGAATTGTCACTTTTAGAACTTCATGAATTCGGAAAATTATCTTTTGGTAAAAATGTATGCGTTTTTCTGTCTGTCCGGCTGACCTTCTGAGGCCAAGGTCACTCTAAAACATATTGAACTAGACCGATGAAAATTATCCAATGTTCTTTGTGCCAATTTTATAAATTTCGGTTAACTTTTGAAGAAAATAGGTACAGAAAAATCTGTTTTGTCTGACTGTTCGAATATAAGTACACAGGATAGTTAAGAGGAGAAGAGAGCTAGATGAATAAAATTTAGTGCACAAATTCAGCATCTATTTTGAGCTGACTCTTGTCAAATTTTGAAGGAAATCTAAAAAGGAGTCCCAGTCTGTCTGTCTATATTTAAAAAAAAAAGCCCAATAATTAAAGTAAAAAATAAAAGCCCAATAATTAAAAAAGCGAAATGACTTAAGTATATCACATTTGTTATGGGAATTTGGGATTGCAGGCGTAGTTTTGTGTCAAGTTTCAGCTTCATTTAGTTATTGAAAACAATTATGGAACACAAATTCTTTTTTCGGATACTATTAATTACCTACCACGGATCAATCACTACCTCTCTAAGGACGACACAATAGATTCAGTAAAAAGGCTAAATTCATTTCAGAGGTAAATATTTCGTAACTATAATATACCGATGCCATATAAAGTGTTTTCTGCTTTATTTCAGATTCAAAATTTTTTGAGAGGAATTGGGGATAATATTTATATTATAGAGTGAGCGGCAAACTTTGGGGGACATCATCCCGCTGGTTATTGGATTTGTAAGATGCTCTTCATCTACATGAAATAATAATAAAAAGGAGGATGTTTGATTCTTTAAGATACTAGTAAAGTTTGTACAAATTGAAGCCAAAACCACTGTTCAACTCCCCAAAAGTTGTCTATTTGTCAAGTCACAGTTCAAATCAAAGCTATTGACAATATATTTGCAGAGAATTATTTTTCTAGCTGCGCTTGCCGAAATTTTATTTCTTAATGAATGTTCTCAAATTATGGTTCTGTATTTGTATATTAATTTATTGTCTTGTCGTTTGTGTTTTTTTGTATGTATTTGAAACCAATTTTTAAAATAATTTGTGAATACAATTACGATATTTTTTTTTTTTTTTGTCTTATGAGATATTATTCCACATTTTTTACCTGAGCAACACAGCTAATTCTTATCAGGTATCAAAAAGCATAATAAGCTTTTCAAGCTCCAATTTTCTTGCCAATTTTTTAAAAATCTTTCTTGAAAAATTTGTTGACCTTATAAAAAATGAAAAGCCAAACTTGATTTTCTGATACAAACCGGATAACTGAGATTTCGGTTGACAGAAGGCCGGATGATCGAGATGGAATACTCGCATCGAGCTGTGCCAGAAATACATTATCAGAGGACATTCACAGCTTTTACATTAGATCTATTCAGCGCATGTATGCCGATGAGGAGTGAAAACAGCCCGCTAAGATTTATTTAAAGCTTGGCGTCCCGAGATGTAGCTTGCAGACATCTTTATGTAAATAACTGCGAAGAGAATCTCAGTACTCGGTTCGAAGAGTAGAAGAAAAGAAAAAGAAGAATTCTTCGAATAAGTTACCGAATAGGAATGCCCGCATGGCTGTTTCATAACTGAAATATTTTTAAGCCTTATTCTTTTAGCATTTAAACCTCGAGCTAAACGAAGAACAGCGAATCTATACTTTTGAGAATGAGACGAAAGATTGCTTATAGAATATATATATATATATATATATATATATATATATATATATATATATATATATATATATATATGCTTCGGTGAAAATATGTACATATATATAAAAACTTCTTTTAATATGAGAATAATTTAGAATAGGGTGAACATGAGTTTTATTGTAGCTAAAGTATTATTAAAGACGAATTTTTTCTGGCAAAAAGAAACAGAAGATAAGTAAATAATAATTCCTCTTAAATCAGTTTCTTCGATGTCGCTTCTGCTTTTTATTACTTTCTCATGAACATAGTATTTAGGAAGTATAGCAGTCGTTAAAAATTCATATTTGAGATTTCGATGTATCTTTATGTTTTCGACCCCCGCAAGTCAAAATGAATGTATTTTTGACATTATGTCTGTCTGTCTGAAAACATGGTAACTCAAAAACTTAGGATAAAAGGTTAAAACAGTGAATGGTGACTTGGTTTAGGTTTACAGACTTATGATCAAATTTGTCGATTTCTATCAAGTTTGAACGAAATCCATTAAGAGGACATCTCAGTTGTCTGTCCGAATTACGAGTGAGCTCGATACCATAAAATGCAAATAGCTGAGTAAATAAAATTTTATATAAGGTTTAGTATATAAAATTTTGGTGCTGTTATCAAATTTTGAACCGAATCTATCAAACTTTTAATTGTCTGTACATATGCATGCATATAAATGCAATGATTTAAATCAACAAAATTTGGCCTGTTGTCTTGTGACTACCGATGTTGTTTCATGTCAAATTTTCTTCGGAGTAATATTCAATGAAGTTATTGCCACAAAATATTGTTACGAATCCGTAATATTACTTTCCTGATCAGCTAGTCTCACAAAAAGGAAGGAAATTTTCCTGCTATATCAATGTATATCATATAAATAAGCTTAAATTGTGGCTCTAAATTTGGAGACCATTTGGTTAAAAAATAAAGGTCCTAGTTAAGTACAAGAATTAATACGATATTTCTATTAAAAGCAGAAAATTGAAGATCTTCCTAGAAATTTTAATACCAAATTAAAGAGACTGTAAAAAATATATGAGAGCTGAAATGAGTGGAGTGATTTATCTTATTGGGGCACTGATCGTCGAGTGAGCTCTCTATCTGCACTTTAAGCCCTTTATGGTGTTATTTTTCATTAATTATTTACTGTTTGCTTATATTATATTGATTTCTGAAAGTGTTGTCTTGTTTACATTTTGGTGTAGCTTGCTGTTTATTATTCACAACTTCTTGTAGAATAAAAAAATGTTATCCGTTATAAGCTTATTGGATCTCTCAATTCAGGGCAATTTCCTTAACAACATCGAAATTAAAAATGTGCCCAAACAAAAAAAATTAATTAATGAAACATACAAATCAATAAAAGTTCAACACTATAGCTAAAAATGGGCTTTTGGGCAGGGTACACAACAGATAACTTCAATTATTAGGATTAATTGTGATCTCATCGTATTTAATAGACAACCGAATATACGAAAAATTATGTAATTGCTAAAAAGGCTTATTTATTGAAAAATTGGATTAAAATATATTCTTATAATAATTATAAAAATAATGTTTATATTATTTACTTACTACCATGTTGATTAAAATGTCATTTCTTGAACATAGAAATCAAAGTAGTTTCTTTTTCATTCTCTTTATTTGCATTTTTTTACTTTACTCTCTTGAACGTGAAGTATTCAAAGAGAACGTGTTGCAATCGCCAAAACATTTGAAAACGAGATTTTGACGAATACATATCTTCATATTTCCGCATTTCATATCTTCCTGAGTTTGAAAATACATTTGGAATTATGTGTATTTGTCAGTGAACTTGATAACTTAAAAACAATTTGAAGTAGACGAATTAAATTTGTTATACAGTCTTTATTCTAAATTTTTATATTTCTTCAGATTTCGAGCGAAGTTTAGTTTTTAAATTTCTTTGTCACGCCACTTAAAATCAAACATTCATTTGAAAGTCAAAGTATTTAAAACTAACAAATATAAAAAATTAAATTCCTATTGAAACTATTATTTTTATTGTATTTAAATAGAATCTTTCATCATTTAAGCTTTATATGACCTATAGAATTTGTTTTTCTTCAAAATTTGTGTAATGACTTCGAGAATTATTTAATAAAAATTTCTCTGATTTAACTAGCAGTTCATTGCACTACAAAAAGAAACAATTTTCCGACGATAAGAATGATAATATACTTTTATACTTCCAATCATATTACGAAAAAGAGGAATAGTGTTCAAATAAAAGATCGCACAATTTTTGTAAAGCAAAATCTTAATTGCAAATATACCAAATTTTAAAAACTATACTTTAAACTGAAATATTACATATTATAGGAAATGAGCGATAATTTCATAATTTCATCATAAACAATGGAAGAATAATCCAGGATAAAAATTAGTAGTAACATGGAAAAAAAATGCTAGTTACTTTGTGACAGTAAAATAAATCGTTATTAAACATGTTTAGAAATATTTAAAAGTTATTTAAATATCGATTAAAAAATTTGTGTCATTCAAAAATAATATTTTTTATTTTGAGATAATATAAAAATTCCCATCATGCTATAATTATTTCAGAATTTATGACAGAGAAATCTAAAATGTTCCTTTGACTCTTAATTAATTATAATTAAATTGTTTAAAAAATCTCGTCGAAGGTCACAAAAACATATCTATGCATAGTATTCAATTCATAAAATATATTTTGATAATCTTTTTAGAGTAAAAATGAATGCCATTTCGTATTGAATAACTCTAGAAAGAAAATTCAAACGGTTTTATGAAGAATGTTAAGGAAGTAAGAATAATGAAGAAAAAATCGGATATTTTCGACAAAACTTGACATCATACCCAACATTTATGTGAAGTTACTTTTGATGAAGTTCGAGAAAAAATTTCAAATGTTTCTAGCTTTAGGTTAAAGGATAAAAAGAAAAAGTTTACGGGAGAAAAACTTACATTCTTGCACTAAAAAAAATATCCCCCCCCCATCATTTTATCAAAAATCCGGAAAGCGAAACATAAATTGTTCCGTTTCCAGAGTTCTGATTTTTAAATAAAAATAAAATCATTATTCATTATTTTAAATATTATAGAGCCTTAAAATTATTTTTTTCTTAATTTCAAATCTAGATGGCACCATCCGTAGGTAATCAAAATTAAATTTAAATAATCCGATTAACTGGAAACTTTAAATTTTGAATTGAATATGCTTGATTTTCTGATCTTAAAAGAAGCTTGATACACCGTATCTAGTCCACCTAATAAATGTAACTATTTTTATGCGCGTGTGGACTTTCTGTTAGAGACAAATACTGCTTTATGGGCACTTTCCTTTAATGTAGGGCTGAGATGAAGCCCAGAACACGATCCATTGATCCATTCCATCGCATCGGGTAGTTAATGTAGGATGGGCTAGGGTGAGAAGAAAAAAAAGTGAGCGCATAAATCGATCTTAGGGTTGAAGACGTTCTGCTGAGCTGGGAGTTCTACGACCTTTTTCTGTGGAAGATATTTATCCCGTAGATTGTGTAGTCGTTGTGGCGCCTTTGGGATACATGTTTTAAGGTATCTGACTACGATCTAGTTATTTTTTTGCAAGAAAGAGACGCAAGATACAAAATATTGCCTGTATCTGACGTAAATAGCAATTGATAAGCTTTTAAATAATAAGATACATAATAATATGCAGTTGTTTTTCCATACATAATACTTGTCTTATAGCATCCCTGTGAAGAATACATATTACATTATTCTTATTTTTATGACATATTATTTACCAGAAGAGAATCGTCCGTTTTATTCAAGATAATTTATTCTTTTAATGTGATTCCATCATTCTTTCATAATTTTTTTGTAAGATATACTAGCAATATCCCAACCGGAATAATCTTAATTATGTTTATGATTTCTGCTTTTATAAAGTTTCTATTCATATGATGTAAAAGAGAAAATTTCAAAATGTTTTCGATTTATAATTAATAGCAGAAAAATAATGTTAAAAAAATGTGTCTAATAATGTCCAAAAAACATACCACTTAAATTATCAAAAGTATCGATGTCAAAGCAAAACCTGTAAAACCTGATCTGCTGATAGAATTGATATAAGTAAGTTCCAAATTTTTTAAAACTCATTTACAGTATGTTCTAATTTTAATGAAGTAACTTTATCTTGAAATTTCTTACTATTAAATCCTTTACAATGTGATCTTCAGAGTTTTATACTTCAACAATCTTGTTTTGCACTCCATATTTTTATAAAAAATATTAATTTCGACTTTTTTATAGAAAAATAAAAATGTAATTCATCATTTTAAATTACATGGAATCTTAAAGATAAATGTTTCCTGAATTCACTACTAGATGGCGCCAGGAAATTCAAATCCAATAGACTAATTTTTATTTAAACAATGAGTGAAAATTTTAATACAAAATTCCACTCGTTCAACTCCATAACAAATATTGTTAGATAAAAGCGAATTAAGCTAAGCGGATACAAATTTTTGAATGTCCTAAAGTAAATATATTTATATTGAATTTTTATGTATAATTTTTGAATTCATTTTTCTATGAATATGATTTTTGTATTTGGAATGTTATAGTTTGGAATGCATAACACAGGTATTTTTTAGATTGGAATCATATGTGTCTCTTATGATTTAGAGATTACTTAAAAAGTTAGAGTGGACACATCGTATAATTTATGTATTATTAAATACTCATTTTCTTCAAAATAATTTATTTGCTTTAAAAATATTTATTATTTTTAAATATTGTGTATTCAAAATGAAGTAACAAGGCATTAGCTCAAATAAATATCTTCATAAAATGTAAATAATGTACTAAACATATCGTAGAGACGTAGGTATTGTTAATTTCATTAAAAAATTAAAAAATTAAGCTTAAAAATATCTTTGTGTCAATTTTATGAATCAAGATGAATAAATTTTAATGAATTTGAATTAAAATTTTATTAACTCAATTAATTGATTACTGTAATTTAGTGATGGTCATTGTATCGATTTTTGTATCTGCGATTCGAAATGTACCAATGAATATCAAAAAGATTAAAAAATAATTACTTCTCTTAATTTATATATATATATATATATATATATTGTTTAAATATGTGTCTTCTAAATAAGATTATGCATTAGAAAAAATAAGACTTCCAATGCTTACAACTCTTATGTTTTACTGATAAACTTACATCAATTTTATTTCACGTATAATTAAAATCTTTTTTTACTACATTTTGTGTTTAAATTATTTGAAATTTATTTGTATTAAACTTTTAAGTAAAAAAAATTCTCTTGAATAAAAAAAATTTGAAAGTGCGCAAGTAATATGCTACGTATAAATATAAACATAAAGAACTATCAGCAAATTATCAAATTATTTAAAATGTATCAGTTAAAAAATAATTTTTATATATTAACCGAATGGCGCATTATTCAAAAATAATGTGACCCAAAATCTGAAAATATTTATTTTATTCTAATATTTATTTTCTTTCAAATATAGAATTCCATCCAAAAACATCAGTTTAGTATTCCATCCAAAAACATTGGTTTTAGTTATAGCACTCATGGCAAGCAAAATGGTTTAACTTTCCCTAATATTTTATTTATGATATAGATTTACACTATAGATTTAATATTACATTTTTTATAAAATTCTTTAAATCTTAAATTTTTAAAATTACGATGCTTGCATAGCAATTCTTCTTTTTTTTTTTTTTTTTACATAAAATGTTTGTCGGATTGGATGCGTCAAAAAAAAGAGAAGTATTTTATTTTTAAATCAGCTCTGATTAAAACATACATCAAATTTAAGTAGTCAAATTTTTTTTCAAGCTTTTTTCTCAAAGCTTTTTTATTTTGATATTTATCATTTTTTTATTTTAGTGTTTTCAGCTCCAATGAAAATACTTTAATAATCCTTGTTTTAACCCTCACTTTTCAAAAAAAAAAGTTTATTTATAAAAAAAAAAACTTTAAAAAAATCTTTTTAACACGTATTTCTATTTTTGAATCATTAATAAATTATTATTATAATTGAAAGCTGCTATCAATTTTTTTCTCTTTCAATATAGAATGTCGTTTATCGTTTTGAATGAAATCTAAAGCATTTTCTAAGGCAAAAATTAAGTTATAAAATATTATAATGTCATTGAGAATAAAAAATGTAAATTCTCTTATTAATAATGAAGTGAGTGAAAAAAAATGCGACAGATATATTACGGAGAATTTCAGATCTCTAAAACATCATAAAGTGAGTGAAAAAAAATCGAAGATTTTTATAAAAACTGACTAAGTCACGTAAAATTCGGTATTAGAATGATAAAATCTTTAATATTTCAAAAATAATTTTCAACAAACTCTGCTCAAAGTAAAAAAATCTGGGAATTTCGAAAAAAATTCAAAACCTATTCAACTGATTGAAAAAGAAAGAAAAAAAAAACATAAATTGAATTCTGAATATATTTAATCTAAAATATGCAGATAAAATATAATTTTGGAATTAAAATCACGCGAAAAAAATAGTTTGCTTACAAAAATTAAAGAAAAGTTAAGAAAATTCACTGATGCCCCATGAAAGCATCGGATATTAAAATCTGTCTCAGAGATAAAGGCGAGGCTACAGAAGCTATAATACAGTAAAAGTTCTTTATTCGCGGGGTATATGTTCCATAAATATGCCGCGAATACAGAAACCGTGAATACGGAATGGTCATTTATATGGGATTACAGGGGATACGTTCCTAGGAGACAATATGATTTATCAAATTAAATTTCCCGTTTCCAGTGCTTGTTGAAGCCTGTTCTTCAATGGGCTGTGAATTTAACACTTTCTCCAAGTCGGTTTCAGTCAGATCTCCCTTTTGCGATTCAAGCAATTCCTGAACGTCACTTGATTCTATCTGTCCGAACCCATCTCGTCCTATTCCATTCGCGACTTCGGCTATGCGCTTATTAGACCCACGAATAAAGAATTTTTTTAGCCTCGAATATAGGAATTGGGTCGCATTTTTTTAATCCGCGAATAAAGGAAGTGCGAATAAGGAGCTTTTACTGTATACGAAAATTGATGGGAAATACAGAAAAAGAGCTGAAAATCTGCAGAATACGTTATAATCAAATGTTGATAAACAGATATTTTTTAAATCAATTATGTATTATTAATACAATTGTGTCATCTCCAGCTTGATTTTACTCAATATGAATGAATAAACTCTTTAGTCGTATTCTTTCTCTCCCTTGCACGAAATATGAATAGAGAAAATATTATAAATGCTGAGAAATTCGACTTAGAAACTTTAATACATTTGCACTTTTTGCTGAGACCGAAAAAAGTGCCCCTCCCACCAACTCCATATTTGAATTATATTTTATATCTATGTAGAAAACTAAAAAAAACTACGAAGTAATAAAAGAAATTCAGTATATGACGTCATACTAAATTTGTAAGTTTTTACTTGGAAAAAATCCGCCTTCGAAATGTCTATCTTCCTGTCTATTCCAGCACAGTATCCATCCCAAGTATGTTAACTCAAAAATAAAACATATCAGATGGTCGAACATGTCAAAACGTGTGGAATTCTAGTTTTAAAATTATCAATGTAGATGTGTACAAAGTTTGGACTAAATCATTCAAAAGCTTATCCGTCTGTTTCTATTCGAGGATATCTTAAGGAATTGTCTGAAACAAACAACAAATTAAATAGAGGAAATATTTCCATCCGATTTTATCAAAGAAGCCATAATGTATATGTATAAATTAAAATATTTGTTTTCAACGAGTAAATTACGTATATATAAGAGAAAATAAATGTGATAGCAATCTTTCTATATTTTCCTTACGTATTTCTAATTTTCTATATTGACATCTTAACATCAATATAAATTTCCTTTACAAATATAGCAATATAAATGTATCCGAAATCCATGGCTAAAAAATTCGATCTTTAAGGATGTCAAATTTTGCATAATTAAACTTTTACTTTTGGAATATAAATATTCTGATTATTCCTTTATTTACAAAATTTAATTTCAATTTCAATAAAATAATTAATCAAAAAACAGAAATAATTTTTAAAATATGATGAATTTACTTTTATAGTCTTTAATTGATTGATAGTCCATTTGAGGGCTGAGAAATCAAACATGAAGTCAATTTTAAAGTAGTAGTAACTGAATATTCCAATAGATGGCGTTGCGGGACAATGACAAATACCTGCATTAGGAGCTAGTGGAAAGTTATGGTGCATTCGAGAGTCAATACAGAAGAATCAATGAATATTTCATTTGAAAAATACACAAATAAATTACTTTTAATGTTAGCGTATAAATGATTGAATGTGAATGAATCGAATATGAAGCAGATGAATTTCTAAATAGATGGATGAAATATTAAGGCAGATGAAAGATGCAATTTTTTACAAAAGGATTAGAAAGAGTATATATATATATATATATAAGCAATGTAAGCATGGTCTAAATGACCATAAATTTTCAGTGTGAGCATTTACGAATCTAAAAGATTTATTATTATTATTCCCACTGCCGTTCAAAATTTCATGTTAAAAAAATGAATTCTTTAAAGATTTTATGATGCTATTTCGCCATGTTTTCTGAATCGAGTATAAAAATTAATAAAATTATATTTCATTTAAACAAAATTCTATATACTCTCTTCCTGCTTGAAACAAAAACAAACAAATAAAAAAAACAGTAGAAATTCTTGAATATTAAATCTTTTTTGCAAAATCAGTGCTATTGTTTTTAAATATAAACGTTATTTTCTGTAAACCGATTCCATACGTACCAATTCTATCGCATTAGCCATTGCATAGCAAATTTATCAAAATTTATTTAAATGAAAAGAAAGGGCTTCGAATTATAGTTTTTATCACTAAAAAGTTAATTTTGAAATTTTTGTAGAAATGATTTTTGCCTAGTAATTTGTTTCTAAATCACTGAGAAAAAGTATTAAAATTTTAAATAATTTTTGATTAATTAAAACTTCAAATAAAATTTTGAGAAAATTTTCTTAAGAAATAACGATTACCTAAGAAGTAATTACAAGCCAAATTTAGCAATTCTAAATGCAACAATGTGCCCTATAATTTCGCTTTCATTTTTCTTTTACATCGAATTTAATAAATCAAATCTTTGATACTTCAAGATTTTTTTTGTAATTTTTATTCATATTATCTTGAAATAGCTTGTATCTGCAAACGGAAACAATTTAAACAGTTGATCGTGGGACATTGATTTATTTAATACTGAGTTGGTATGGCATGAAACATTAAAAAAACAAAATGTTTCTTGGATAATTGCAAATTTGCCATATGAAAGAAATTTAATTACTAAATAAAATTATTACAATACGGTTTAATCCATCAGCTACATCCACTAAGATTTACAAGGGTTGGAAATAAGTTTATTTTCTATTTCAGTCAGTTATTTCAGTAACTAGCGTGCAGAAGTCCTGGTATAGGGGTAGCCCGTCTTTCCCGGATCTGGGAGTTCCGATTCGGATTTGGTTGTTCTTTCTCTGTTCAAGCTGCGAGATATGCGAAATGTGCTCTACTGTATAAAGGGGTTGTGCAAGCGAATGAGTGTTGCGTGTGTGGCCATAGTTGGCACTACCAAAAAAAAGTGACGCGTTTATTGGCTTAAATCACTGTCTTCGTAACAGCAGGAAATTAAATTAAAAGATGAAATTAATGGCAAGTGTCTTAAGAAAAACACATAATAACTAGCGTGCTTACCCCTTTATGCTGTAGCGACGGCTAATATTATATTTTGCAAATAAAGAAAATTCATTCCTTTTTCAATGCACTTTCACATATTTTCCAACCTTATATGTAAAGAGTAATTTGAAAAATTCAAGATCTTTGATTAAGTAAATCATTTAAAGGTAGCAGAGTTACAAAGTTATCTTTATATGAGCTTAAGTCTAATATATAAAATATCAGTACTGTTATATCCAAAATATCAATGGAACGAGGTATGTGCAATATTTGTATAAATTCAAATTTGGAATTTTATAATCGGAATCTTCATCGTTTCTATCTCGAAGGTTTATTTCAAAATGTCTTAACTTTATATCCATTCTTAATTTTTTTTTATAGAAAAAGGTATTTCAATCAAGCTTTTTTGCTTCTTAATATTAACATTTACGTTTCTCGGTTATAAAAAAGTGAGATTCGAGTCTTCAGTCCAAAATTGATTTGATCTAGTGATTTTATTGTATCAGCTAATATTCGTAAAGATTTTGTTGTACGCAATAAGAATATTACCCCAAAAACTGTATCACTTTAAAAACATTCAAAATTTTGATTATTTATGACTTCATGAAACCACACATTTTTTCATATTGCGCTAATTGTAACTATCTTTCCACAAAAAATCTAAATTGGTTAGTATTTCTAATTTTTGAATTTAACTTTTCAAGTTTACTTTTTATTACAGAGTTATAGCAAAGAGATATAATAAAATAATATTTAAAAATTATTTTTTAAAATATTATTTATACGCAATTTTAAGCAAATTTTGGAGATAAGTTAAGAGTTAATAACAATTGATGTTTTTATTATTGGTTCATAATGTATTACCAGATATTAATCAAACTCCAATATTATCAGCTATTTTAAGGATAACTATATAAAAAATAAGACTTAGTTTTCCCTGACTTAGCTGTACATGATTTAATTCAATATTGGAATGAATATGGTTTATAAAATATAGAGGCTTTATAAAATTGATTTTTAAAAATTGCTTATATTTTTTAATTGTTGATAATATAATACTTTTAAGCTAAAATTCATTTTCATATTAATCTCAATTTCTTAAAAATTGATTAATTTGGTTTACACATGAAATTTTAATTCTTAAAACATCGTCGTAGGAAACATGTAGATTTCATCTAAAATTACTTCGATACTATTTTAATTATATTTCCCTTACTGAAGATGCTTGAAATAATCGAGTTCCCAAAAATTAAAATGACATCGAAAACTTGAGAAACAAGTTTTTCATTTCAGCAAATACTTTACGTATTTATTGCAAAATATATTTTACAAATATTATTCAAAGTATTGTTTAAAAATTTCATAAATTAAAATAGAAAAAACGTGATTGATTATTGATTATTTTTGATTGATTATTTACAAATATAAAAAAGGCAATCTTTTTAATTTCATCCTAAAAACATTAAAATAAACTGAAGAAAACTATTTTTAAAAATTTTCAAATAATAAAAAAGATAGGGTTAACTATTCTATATTCTTAGTGAATCTGTCTTGAATTGAACAAACAGTTTAAAAGTTTTCTTAGGCGGGGAAAGAAGAATTAAAAAAGTTTACATTTTCTAAGTTTCTGTTCAAATCATTACAAAAGGAGTTGGATCTCAAGACAAAGTACATTTTTCAAAATCAGTTAGTAAGTGAGAGATCATCTGACATCCTGCATTATTACATCTAACCACAAGGAGATATTATCACATATATGGCTTTTGCTATTAAGAAACACTAATAAATATTTTCGTAATAGTAAAACTTCATATAAGCAGTTTTTAAAAGGAAAATTTTGACAAATTTAAAGCAGCAAAACTCTTAATTTATTGTAGATAATTTTCAAAAAATTTGTTTGCTGTATATCGCATATAAAAATACATAAGAGGAATTTTAAAAAATTTTAAGGATAGTAATAAAAAGAGTTTAAAAATTTTATTAATAAAATTTAAATAACATTTAAAAATGAAATAAAATATTCCTTAAAATTAAAAATCTTCATATTTTTTTTCGAATTGCAAAATGACATACCATTAAGATTGTTCATCTCAATCAATTAAGAATAATGTACCAAAATGAATTTAAGCAATATTTGATTCTTATCTGAATAAATTCCATTTACTGATTTTGTAATTAAATAAAAATGTGGAATTGATTAATTTTTCCAAATTTAATATCTCTTAACCCAGGTAGCATAGCCTATTGCACAATATTGTACGTTATTATGTGATAAATATTCCTCGATATTATATTAATCAATATTTCACGATATTATATTAATCAATATACCACGATATTATATTAATCAATATTCAACGATATTATATTAATCAATATTCCACGATATTATATTAATCAATATTCCCCAATATTATACAATAGTGTGAATATTGATCAATGTCATACAATATTATACAGTATAATGTGACATTAATAATTGACTATTAATCAATATTCCACGATATTATACAATAGTGTGAATATTGATCAATGTTATACAATA
>JAPMOQ010059085.1:1295237-1375047 GCA_026543055.1 Argiope trifasciata | reverse complement strand
ACATTGATCAATATCCATTCTATTGTATAAGATCATAAGATATTGATTAATAAAATGCCACTGATATATATTCAATAATATAGTATGAATATTGATCAATGACATAAAATATTACACAATATTTGTGTGTTATTAGGGCTTACTTTACATATTTAATACTCTGGATTTGGCGCTAAGCTTAACTGTTGGTTTTGTAACTTGTTTTGAACGATTTTTAAATTACCCAAGCAATCAGCAGTTTATAAAACCAGTCTAGTAAAGTACTGAAATTAAAAAAATAAAAACTTAAAATTCTGAGTTAGTCAATGAACTTTTAATTTATTGACGGAAATGGAAATCTTTAAATGAGGATTCCGAAACAATTTTCATCAATACGCTTTTGAGGAGGAAATGGGAAAAATATTTTCGTCTAGCAAGTTAATGATCTCTAACAGCATTTCTACAGTCAATGGAGTTAACTAATTTTGGCTTTTATCAAAAGCTGTTTATTTGCTTGTAAGGGAGTAAAACGAATAACAAAAAAGATGAATTCGCGAAAGCAAATTTTTCAAAAGAATATAATTGCGCTTTATTGAAACGCTATTAGTGTTATTGTCACAATTAATCTAGCTTTGTATTAAGGCAGACAGTCCCAATTTTTTATTATTTGTGCTGAATTGAAAAGTTCCCAGAATTTCTTCTAAATTTTCATCCTTAATTAATTATGCATTGAAAACATAACGAACACCTTTTATAATCTAAAATAGCTTGATAAAAATGATTTTCTAGACGAAAGCTAAGTAAAAGTGGATTCTTATTAATGTTAAATTTTTTAACGAAATATGGATTCCATAATAAATATGGTTAAACCAAAACAAGAAACAGTCAATAAAAAATTATCCATATTTATTATGAAATTATCCATAATAAATATGGATAATTTTCGAAATATTTCTCTTTCCTACAGCTCATTTTCCCGCCCTAATATGATCAATGTGGATGAATTAAATTGAAAAAAAAACGCGTCACCAAAATTTTTTTCATGCTCCTTTAATATTTTAATATTATTTATTTTCTCATCTTAAGTAAAGAATTAAGCATTAAAATTATATTTTTCTCATCTTACTTAAAATTTTATGTCCCAAAGCCTAACATTTAAAATATGTATAAAACGCGTATTTAAAGTTTTAAAAAACACATAATAAAAGCAACAATAAAACGTATTTTTATTTTCTCATCATACATAAAAACTTATCTCAAAAGAATCAAGCATTTAAAATATGTCTAAAATCTATCTTTAAATCAAATACAACATAATAAAAGCAGCATTAACATGCCTTTTTACTTTATTTTGATTTCGTTAGTTTTCTCATCTAACGTAAAATTTAATGTCAAAAATCTTAGCATTTAAAATACGTCTGTATTCAAAAATCAAATACAACATAATAAAAGCAGCAACAATAAACAATTTTGCTTTATTTTGATTTTATTCATTTTCTTATGTTATACAAAATTTTATGCAAAAAAATCAACTAGTTGAAACCTGTCCAAAACCTGCATTCAAAATCAGGAACAAAATAAAAAAAATTGCCATAAAATGTATTTTTACTTTTTTATATTTGGATTTCATTCATTTCTTCATTTTCTGTAAATCTTCCGTCAACAAGTCAAATATTTAAAATATGCTTAAAACCTATATTTAAAATCGAATACTTCATAATAAAAGCAAGATTATTTTCACTTTTGATTTTATTCATCTATACAATATTTATTCATCAATTCATCTATTTAATTTTATTCAATTATACAATATTGTGAATAGTGATCAACGTCATACAATATTATATAATATTTATATATTACTAGGGAGGGAAAGGCTTATTTTGCATATTTAATACTCTGGATTTGGCGCTAAGTTTAAAGTTATTTTTGTAATTTATTTTGATTGATTTTTTACAATATACAATAATGTGACATTATCGATCAATGTCATACAAATACAATATTTGTGTGTTTCGATGGAGGTAACGGCTCATATTTAATGCTTTTTATTTGGCGTTCAATTTAACTGTTTTTTTATAACTTGTTTCGAACAACTTTATACAAAATAATGTGAATATTAATCAGTATCATACAATATTATACATTTGTGTCTTACTAGGGCTTATTTTGCAGATTTAATACTCTGAATTTGGCGCTAAGTTTACCTGTTGGCTTTGTATATTGTTTTGAAGGATTTTTAAATCGCCCATGTAATCAGCAATTTATAAAACCAGTCTAGTAAAATACTGAAATTAAAAAAATAAAACCTTAAAATTCTGCGTTAATGAATTAATCTTTATTTTATTGACGGAAATAGAAATCTTTAAGTGAGGATTTCGGAACTATTTTCTTCAACACGCTTTTGCGGAGGAAATGGGAAAAATATTTTCGTCTCGCAAGTTAATGATCTGTAACAGAATTTCTACAGTCAATGGAGTTAACTAATTTTGGCTTTTATCAAAAGCTGTTTATTTGCTTGTAAGGGAGTAAAACGAATAACAAAAAAGATGAATTCGCGAAAGCAAATATTTGAAAAGTCAATAATTGCTGTTATTGAAACCACATTAGTACTGTTATCAGTATTAATTGAGCCGTGTGTTAAACTAGACCATTCCAATTTTTGATTATTTGTGCTGAATTGAAAATTATCCACATTTCTTCTAACTTTCTCTCATAAATTAATAGTCCATTTAAAATATAACGAACACTATTTAAGATTTAAAATAGTTTGATAAATAAAATATTTTTAGATGAAATCTAAGCAAAAGTGAGTTCTTATCCCCATTTAATTTTTAAATCATTAGATTCTAAAGAATACTTCCTTTTAAAATTCTTTTTTTTTCATCTTAATATGACCAATGTAGATGAAACAAACAGAGCAAAATAATATCATCAGCTGCAAAATGTATTTTTACTTTTTTTTCATTTTCTGATTTTATTCATTTTCTACTTCCTCTTCATTCGTTTAAGTTTTGTAGGGAGTCGAGATTCTATAACTTCATTATGAGGCAGATGAAAATAATATACTAGTTTAAAAAAATCATTTAACTATTATCAAAGAGCCATATTTCATTAAACAAAAGGCACGATTACGAAAATATCCGACACTCACTCAGTATAGAATCTGATTATGACCTTCAAGAAGGATCATAGGAAATATGCCTTGATATTAATAAGGTAACGCCATCTATTGTATCAAAAGAGAAGGTAATAGATTTGTGTAACCGCTACAGTTTTTTTAAATAATAAATTTTTATATTGCTTTTGGATTTTATTTTTAAAATTTTAATTTATTTTTTCCTTTTTTAAACTTTAATTTCATTTCACAGTAATTCAATTCCAATGCTTTCAGCATAATTTAAATAGCATTATCTAAGCCTTAAACTGAACTGTGCGTTAATAGGTTAAGATAGCAAAAATTTCTACTTCTTCAAACTTTAATTCGCATTTCTTGAATGTTAATAATTTTATGCAGCAGAAATTATATCTGCATAGTAATAATAATCTATAAAAGATATTTATTTCACATAATTAAATAATATTTCTAATAATTCAACTAAGCAAAATGGATACAGTAAAATCTTTCAAATCAAAATTAATTTCTCTGTCTGATATAAAAATGCATCAAAGAAATTTTGATATCGTTTTTAAGTTATCACAGAAACTTTTTTACAAAATTATGACATTTCATACGCTATTCCATCACAAAAACTAAATAAATGCAAACAAAATGAAATAACCAAATCATTATCCATTCCAAGAATCCCTTTGATAGAACATTATTCTTTTTATATGAAAATTGTTTTATACCAACCAACTTATTTATTCACTAAAAACAAAATAAAATGATTAAATTATAGCTTTCAAAAATCATTCTAATAGAACATTATTTGTTTTATATGAACGTTGATATATACCAATCAAGTTATTTATTAATTATTTTAAAAACACTAGAATTTAAAGAAAATGAAAAAAAAACATAGCATGATAATAAATCAATAGTTTGGTTTAAGATATAATAGTCAATTTTCGTACCTCTACCATGTTGCGTTTTTAAGATGTCGTGTTTCAATCAAATTTCATCTTCACAACTGTCGCTTTACCGAATTATCGTGCTCATAAACTTACGAGAAGAGAAATATGAACACTTAGAGATGTAATTACAAAAATGGGTTTTCTTTTTAGGAACGTTAGAGCATTTTAGCAGCTCTACCGTTTCAAAGATCAAGGACAAATGTTATAATAATAAAAAGATTTTCTCTTTACAAACTTCATACGTGAGGAAATAACAAGTACATTTACAACGTAAAAATTAATTAAATTGATTTTAATTTAATTAAAAAAATATTTTACAATATTGCGAATATCTTTTCATTGTTCATTGAGATAAATAAAAAATATCATTATTCTTCTTATAAAACGGTATCATTATTCCAAATAAAGTATATCCCTTATAACGTAATATGATAGTTAAATTTCAAGTTATTAGAGATGAGTCAGTACAACTATTTGAAAAAGTGCTTCAAATGAAATAAACAATTATATTTCTTGCTGTTTTAGTCAATGAATTTACTAGCGAAAAAATATTTATTTTTATACAAAGAATATTTGACAAATGATAATTTGTCAAATATTCTTGACCCATTTCTAATTTAAATAACTTTGTGGTAACAGATGGTCCATATATGGAGCTTTGAATATCACTATTTAGTATGATTTTAGATCTTTTTAATGAATCTCTTCTAAGAAAAGGTCACCAATCAATTCCCAGAAGTTTCTCCAGGCGTCTGCTGAGAGGTAGAATGTAACGAAATTCAAAATTTCATAACTCGCTCAATTTTGGTCCACAAGTTTGTAATTTGATGGTTTAAAATGTTAATGAAGTTTATTTTATTAACAAGGTTAATAAGGAAAATAAAAAAAGAAGGTAAGTATTTAGAAGTATTTTCAGTTATGCATTTAATTATTTAAATTGCATAAAGAATATCGTTTTACATCATCTACGTCACTTTTCGAAGCAAAAATTTATACTTGGGTTTAATGGTTTTAAAAGTATCTATTGATCTGGAATTAAAGTGAAGTAATTAGATAGTCACAATTATAGCGGATATAGAGAGACAAGATCTGGCTGAATTCACTAAGAGAGCTAAAATTTGAACGAACTCAATAAGAGAGCAGTTATTAGAGGGGATACAATTAGAGTGGCATAGGTATCAAACAAAAGGTGCTACTCTCCTATCATATTCTGCCACAATATTCAATAGTTTTTTTAGCTTTGAATTATTATTATCAATTGCTACATGACTTCATTTTTAACAATTTTATGAATTTTTTTACATTTTTCTAATTAAAAAAATTTACATCATCATTTTTGATAATGTATTATAAGAAAATTCCACGAGAAAAAGAGTACATTTAAAAAAATTCAGTTTCAAAAAGCATCAAACTCCTAATGGTGATTATTTTAGATGAACCTGTCTTGAACTGTAGATCATAACAGTTTATTAGGAAATATTTATAAAAAATATAAAAGATATTTAAATAAACATTCAGATTCAAAACATCCTGTATTTTAATTGTATTCAGCATTTCAATATTTTTGAGAAAAAAAAGTTTACACTTCTTTAGAGTAGCTAATATTTGTTATTTAATTATTTAAAATTGCTTTAAATGTTGGCATACTTTTAATTTAGAATAATTAAGTCTAGAAATTTTATGTCGTGTATCATTGTATCTAGTGTGCATTCCCAAAGGTAAAATATGACTAATAAAGTGGCATGTTTGTCAGTGAATTAATCAAAAGAAAGTGACGAATAAAAAATTATAGTATAAAAAGTCACATAACTATTACAAAACTGACAATATGAAAAGATCGCACTCAAGGTAAGAAATAGTTTTATAAAAAATGAGATAAAATATCCAAAACAAATTGTTGGAGCAATTAAAGTATCTGTTCATAGCCCTTTGGAATAATAGAAGCTTTACATGTTGTATTTATGGAGCTGCGTTGTTGTAATATTTTAAATTTGTATACCATTCAATATTTGTATGCTTTTTATTCGAAGTATTTTTTTATTTAATTATTTGAAAATCAACATCTTTAAGCCCTTGTCCTATAGGTACATTTTTATTGCAAATGCGATTCGGTTCTGAATGTCTGATTTACCTTTAAAATTTATCATGGTTCTTTTGGATCACCATATAAATAAAAACGGCTTCCATTGTGCGCATTTCACTGCTCTGGCCATGCAAAATTGTTGGTGCCACTGAATTTGTAATAAAGTATCATGCCGCCACATCAAAAATGAAATAAAAATAATTAATTACAATCTTTTATGCTTAATAGATATTTAAATTCATTGGAAAAAAGAAAGCAAACAGTTTTTGCAATAGAAATTATGTTTGTAAAGCACCATCTACTTATCAGAATTTCTCTGTTTTATTTTATACAAAAGCTCGCGACAATTTGATATATTATCAGTGTTCTCATAATTTCTATTTTCAATAGAAGTTTCAAAAGAACTACTTCATTGTACATTCTCAATGACTAAAAAAACACTATAAAATCCGTTAGTCATAGTACAACTCTAATAATTTTTATTTCGTTTGTAAATCTATGATTTTTTGATATGTCATTGACTATCACTCGGCTCCAAGTATCAAAATAAATGTCATAAAGATAATTTAGTTGTGCATTATCTATAAGAGAAAACAATTAAATAGATTCCACCTGTCAATTTCGTCACTTTTCAACTAGAATCAGAAAGCTTTAAGTTTATTGTTTAAATATAATTTAAAGCAATATTGTATGTTTTTATGATAAGAGAGACTTCGCAAAAGTTATTTGAAATAATAAAATTATTACTGAAGACCGGGTAGCCGGGTTGGTAGGGCATTGGATTCGCATCTTTTGGGTTGCGAGTTCGGTAGTGGCTGGTGCTACATATAAATCTGTCTTGGTCACAATGTCCTCCATGTCGAGCGTAATATTACTGGGGTATATTGGTTCAGAGGTGGTCGTTCTCTGATCCAGATCTAAATTATGATTTGTGGTTGAGTGAATGAGATATATGAATGAAGTCCTCCCGATAAAAAGGGTTGTGACGCAGTATCTAACTCGTACTCTTGGCTCTAGATGGCGCTCCTGAAAAAAAAACCCAACAAAAATCGAATTAAACCTTAATCGCGCTTTAGTTAGCGGACGTCAGCGGCAAATGCTATTAGAAACAACAACAACATTAATACTATTAACATGGCATTCGAAGATTCGGTTTGGAATGAGCTTGTACTAAGGTAAGCATTTATTATATTTTTATATCAAAGTAAAAATTAGGGAAATGCACTTAATTATTTCTTTGGTCCTGTCGTCTTATAAGTCAATATTACCGATTTTAAAAGCTTATACTAAGGAAGTAATAATAAAACTAGTTCTTCTCCAAAGCTTTCTCACATACTCTCTAATAAACATGTCATGTTAGAGAACACCTTGCCTGGAATTGTTGTTAATAGTTGCGAAATATTAATTTTCGGTTAGAGTTAACCATTTTTACTGAATCTATCGTGACATTTTTGGCAAATTATTTGGTGATTAATTCCTGGTATGCTGTTAATAGCCTTCAAAAATCAAAAATTGACTCAAGACATGTTTTTTCCAGCCGATTGAAAAAAAACATTTGACATAAAATTTCGCTTGCAGTTAACCAAATTCCATATAAAATTTGACATATTTAAGTCATTGCATTTTTTAATTATCGCATTTGTTATTTAGCCAGTGTTCTGACATAGGGGTAGAGAGTCTTCTGAGCGTTCTGGGTTCGTGGCTCGGTTCGGGCATGGCTGTTCTTCCTCTGTTCTATTTGCGACATGTGTGAATGTGTCCTTCTGTAAAAAGGGGCTGTAAAAGCGAATGAGTGATGAGTGAGTGGCCAAGTCGTACTCTTGGCCCTACTAAAACAAGAGACGCACCTTAACGGCTTAAATCCTCTTTCTTCAGGAAGCGGCTTGTCCAATAACAAGTGCCATTAGAAGCAACAGCAAATATTGCTGAAAATACAAACCAAGGGAGCAAGTACAGACCATTTTCTTATTGTATATAGTTTGAAATTCAACAGGTGTCTACAGTATATATGTTATATCTACTTATCGAATCTTATATATCTACTTCTCAACGTCCTGTAGTTATCTTAACCTATATTCGAAAGCCGGACCGACGGAATTCCTCTCATTTTACTCAAAATTTAATAGAAATCTGCAAATTTAGAAGGAAGACGGTTTACTAAATTCCAATTGTCTAGCTCAAAGCACTTTTGAGATATCTATATCATAGACAGACAGACGGATGCTTTCCAAAAACATGTTTTTCGAACTCAGGGAGGTCTAAAACATGGTCAGTTGGAATTTTTTTGACGATGGCTATATTTTTTGTAGACTTCTCATACGATAAAGTACAGAAGCAATAATTTATTATTGTTTATTTAACATCAAATAACAAATTTCTGCATGAAAATCCGAAACGACTCGAAATTCTTGTTGATTAATAAAAATATTCCTTTCCATTTATATATATTTTCTTAAACCACAACCACTAATTGAGAGTTTATACTGTATTTGTTCTTCCTGGGGGGATATCAAGAAAAATAAACAGCCCTTCTGCCCATGCGCGAAAGAAAGAGGAAAAGATTATTGCGAAGGCCCCGTCTGCATTGCATGGCCTTCTTAATCACCATGTTGCTATTTTGAGATTGGGAAGGGAGGGGGGAGGGGTGTTGCTCAAGCTGGATGTGGCCGGTGCTATCATTCCGAGCTAATTTTCTCGATAGGACTGTCTTCGAAGGCAATAAATTGACCTCTTACTTTTATGTCCAAGGAAGGGTGTTTTTTTTTCTTCTACTTTCTCTCTCGTGGCTTTCCTCTCTTTCAAATATTTATCAGCTTCTGAGCATAAAGAAAAGGATTTAAAAGTTTGAATCCTCCTTTAATGGAGAGTAGAAGTATCTTCATATATAAACATTATTATTAATTTTTTAGTAAATAAAGGCTGTAAACTCATGAAAAAATGTTATTTCTATTTCTTCTTTTTTTTTGGAAATTTTAATGATTTCCTGAACAAATATAATAAAAAGAGAAGGATTTAACAGTTTGTTTGAGTTTTAGATGTTTGAATATTTAATAATGAAACTGGAAAATATTTTCATGCTTTATCAATGTAAGAATTTTTAGTAAATATAAGCTTGGAGTAATAATTAAATTAACGAATTTTAATGCAATGTTACTTTTTCTTTCAATTTTTTTAAGTACATTTGAATATAAAAGTAAGGATTCGAATGTTTGAATCCATCTCCGGGCAGACTAAAAATATAGTAACACAAAAATAACGCTTGAATCTTAAGTAAATAAAATATGCAGAATTATTTCATTTTTATTCTGTATTTAATCATCTTTCATTTTCTTTCCTTTTTCATGGTATTATTTTTATGAAATTAAATTTCTATTATAATGAATATTCCACTATAAATATTCACAGATAATAAATGATTTTAGTAAAATAATATTTTTTTTTGTCTATCAGGATCTTGCAATTTGATTGATGTAAAATTAGTCCGAAATCAAAGATTATTTATGAAGAAAAGCACTATGTGATGAAAAAAATCATTATAGTAACTGATGCAATTAGAATGGCCGAATACTTGACAGGTGAATCAAGTCAAAAACATGACCACACTCTGATATTTTTAAAGCATGAAAATTTTTTAAGTACCAGCACATACAGAGAAAGAGGCGCATACGCACAGAGATACGCACACAATATAGGAGAAACAATAGAGGAAATCTGTTACGAGTAAATACGTCACTTTCTTCTTTATATCCGTTTATTATAGAAATAACTTTTATTTCAATTCATCTTTAAAATGATTTTAATAGGATTCATAGGCTTCCTAAAATGCTTTAATTAATAAGACAGTTTTTTAATTCTTTATTTAAAAACTATTTTTTTTTAAATATATGGTATTATAACTTATAAGAGTAATTTTAAGAAACATCCAATAATCTATACTTATAATAAAGCTCAATGTGTGTGTGTGTGTGTGTGCGTGTGCGTGTGTGTGTGTGTGCGTGTGTGTGTGTGTGCGTGTGTGTGTGTGCGTGTGTGTGTGTGTTGGCGCTCTACAGGCCAGACCGTTGGAACTACAGCTACCAAATTTGGTACATGTATACCTTGGAGGTCCGGAATGTGCACCTCAGAGCCCCTTTTTCGAATTTTTAATTAGAATTTGAATTAATTAAAATTTAAGCGAAATTTTGACGTTTTTCCGCTATAACTTCCGAAAATATGATCACATAAACATGATTTTTACATCAATTTAAAGATTAAAAAATTAGCTTTCTAACGGTATCAATTTTTTAAATTTATAATGTAAGCTTCGATTTTTAACGAATTTTTAAAGAAATATTTTAACCATGTTTTTATCACGTGACTGGATAAAATAAAAGAATGCCGGAAGTTCAAATAAAAAAATTATCATCGCAAAATAAATCTACAGAAATGCAACTTTTAAGCACGTGACTGGATAAAATAATATAAATATAAAATGTGATATTTTCTTTGAAAAATAAATGCAAAGCAAAGGTTTCTACAATCGTTTGCAATATCTATATCATTAACTCAATAAATCTTCTTTATTTACGGTAAACTTGATTGAATTTAGACAGGTTATGCATTGAAGTCCCGACTCAATGGCATATTTATGTAATCGTTTGCAATATCTGTATCATTAATTTAATACTTTTTTTCCCTTTCTCGCTTTCTTTAAAAAAACATATTTAATATTTTGGCAACATCACCGATTTTTTTTTAATATTTTGGAAGCATAATCGATGGTTAAAACTAACTGATTTATAAAATTAAAGAATATTATTAGGAAAAGGTGTACTTTTAGAACTTTCCGTCCATCATCTTAAAGAAAATATTAATTTCAGGTCAATCAATGCCCGGAATTACTTCAAGGCTAATGAATATGTGATTTAATTGAAAATTTTAGAACGCTTTAATCATGGCGAACCAGCTGGTCGCCAAAGGCGGCTAGTAAGAAATAAAGCTGTTGATGAGAATTGTAAATAAATACAGAAAAAAATCTTGCGAAAGTTTATATTACAGATTTATTAAAATTTAAAAAAGGAAAACCAAATATGCCAAAAATCCATAGCTAGTAACCATTCATTAATATTGTTGATATCCTTGAATTCTGCTTTTTCGGTATTATAAATGCGCTTAACTTTTTTTGTCTAAATTTAATGGAATTAACATAAAAATTAATGATAAATTTTTTTAAAAAATTAAATAATATTGAGTATTGCTATTTTAATTACAAAAGAAAGTAATCAATAAATTTTACTTCGAGATTTTGAAGAATCATAACATTTTTAGAGTTTCCGGAATCAAAAATTCACAGTTTTGGAATTATGACTGTCTGTATGTGAACTCGATAACTCAAAACAATTTTGAACTGGAATTTATTATGTGGTTTTTATATTAATTTTTAGATTCATCCGATGTTTTGGACACAATACATTTACAGTACCTTTGTGTGTATCAAGTGTTTTATCCTTACAGTAAGGATAAAACTCGATCCTGAATTTAAGCATTTAAGGTGTAAAACTGAGCAATCGAATTTTAATCAGAGAAATAAGCGGGTTAATTGGCTGTGGGGCTGTACTTTCATATGGTTTCGTTAGTGCCATTCTTGAGACTTCGATAAATGAACTTCGAAATGTGATCTTGTTACTAAATTTGTTCTAATTTGATTTCAATCAATTTAATAAAAAGTTGTCTAAAATACATATTTTGATATTTTTTCACTATACCACGAAGCATAAAATGCTCATATGTGGGATTCTTAAAATATAAATATCATTAAACGACATTCATTAAGTGACATTCTTGAGACTTCGATAAACGAAATGTGATCTTGCTACTAAATTTGTTCTAATTTGATTTCAAATCGATTTTAAAAAAGTTGTCTAAAATACAGATTTTGATATTTTTTCACTATACCACGAAGCATAAAATGCTTATATTCGAATTCTTAAAATATAAATATCATAAAACGACATTCATTAAGTGACATTCTTGAGACTTCGATAAACGAAATGTGATCTTGCTACTAAATTTGCTCTAATTTGATTTCAAATCGATTTTAAAAAAGTTGTCTAAAATACAGATTTTGATATTTTTTCACTATACCACGAAGCATAAAATGCTCATATGCGGAATTCTTAAAATATAAATATCATTAAGCGACATTCACAGCCTAGCCCAAGATCCAAAATTTTATGAGGAAGATGAAGGAAGAAAGAGCATTTTTATTAGTGGTATATGCGATAAATGTTTGGGTGGAGCATTCTCACTCATTTCTAAGTGGGGAAACACATTTTCCTGAGGCTACTTTTAATTATTTTTAATATTATGTATTTAAATTCCATAAAATTCTATTTTTTTTTCGGTTGCGAATTTTATTAATCTACGCTTTTTCTTCTTTTTTGCAATATCAATAGGTGCTGAATCAGCCCGAAGTATTTTTCACATCATACTTATTTCATACCGGCCTCTCAATCCAGGTTACCTCAAAACCCATGCAAAACCACCCATTCTCGTCCCCTGCATGGTAGAAAAAAGTTGAGGATTGATTACCTTCCATGAATAACAGGACGTAGTTCCAGCTGGAAAGGTTATATCTTTGCCGGTGATAACTCGTATGACTCACCCAAAGTTCTCACCAATTTTGTTTATTGCGGCGGCCCGATCTCTTAATTTTGATTCAAGGCGGATCAGAGTAGTCAATTTATGATTACCTCATACCGGCTTGTTAATCGATGTTTTTTTAACTTATTCAAAGGATTATAAGATGGTTTACACCTTAAGTACATTATAAAGTATTGACTATTTGAGAGTTGAAAAATAATATTTATAATCTAGGCACTTACAAACGTTAAATTCCTAACTATCACATTTTTTAATGCGAGAATAGGATAAAACCTTTAGTATGCAAGAAAGTTTCGGTAAGACCACCATAGTAGTTCAATAACTTTTCATCCTTTGAATATTAATTCAAAAAACGTCATATTAGATCATCCTGCTGTTGTTTTTATAGGAATTTACTCTGTAAATTATTTTGTTTATGAATGTTACAATGTGAAATTGTTTTATTGAGGTTTGGAAAAGAATAACTTGACTAATGTAATTTATCATTAAATTTTATAAAAATTCTACAACATAATTTTTTTTCAAAAATTGTTTTAATGCTATGAATGATACTGTAAATGCATTTAGAAAAGTTCCTTATAACCTTGTTCAAAAAAATTTAACTGATTATACTATTGTTTTCAATTATAAATAGTGGTACATACTGATACTAATACTGTTACTTAAAAAAATCTTCAAATTATCTTTATATAAAGTGAAGAATACATGACATTGCAATGTTCAAATTTTGTTATCAATTTACTATATATATAAGTTTATACGAAATCAAATTACATTCTTATAAAACGCAATGAGACATAAACATGTACAATAAAACACACCAAACCATTAGAATGATATCGACAACAGTGAATATACTGTACAAATGATTTATAATTTACTAGTACATAACAGTTGGTAATTTATTAGATACAATCATAGAGTTACAGTTTATAGTTGATTCAACATAGATGTTTACTTGTTTACACGTCTTATTTGGCACGTCTATATCCTTTCAATGTAATCACCTGCTTTATTTAGAACTTTCCAGTAGTATGAGCAGCTCAGTGGTTTGAAGCCTTATAAATTTTATTAATAATTCAGATGGATCTATCTACCGTTTTGAAGAATATCTTGATTTACTCGTTATCACCCCTTGGTTGATTTTCTTACTGAACTGGAAATTTTGGGGCAGGAAGATTCTTACCTCAGATTTAAGCCTCAATGACTATTATTTGAGTCACGAGAATGAAAGGGCTACTTTGTAGCATTCATTACAGAATTCTTGTATGGATTCTTAAAGTGATGTAATATTCTATCCGAAGCATTTCAGAAACGATATTTCTTAAGATATTATATGATTTTCAGGTCACTGAAACATGTAGTGCACTAGCTAGCGATTACATCGAATAGACTAAATATTTCAAGGTATAGGTAATGTATTATATAAGATGCAGTTATAAGGTTGTTACTATTAAATTTGCTAAACTTGTAATAGTTTGTAACGAATTAGGTGAAGTAAAAGTATTTTGGTGCTTAATTCGGCTATGCCTTTGGGGATTTGGTAACACAACAATATGTTTGGTGACTTTATGTCGTGTAATTTTTATGGTTTCCAAGAAAATTCATGAGATTTCTGAAAATATATAGATAGTTGAAAAGGGATGCTGAAATACTTTCTTGGCTGGCTAATATCAGTAATTTTTTCACTAAGATGAAAGTTCTGAGCTTGGTCGGTAATTACAATGAATTATGATGTAGAGTCTCGTGTTTGCTGCGTGATTTAGAAACAAGTTATGTTTATTAACGATTGGATTACTTCTGCCTTATTAACTACATAAAATATCTGTAAATATTTGTTGTTAATATATTTCTAAATATTTGATAATTACTGTAAATAAATTTATTGCGTTATTTTAGTTTAAGTTCATTTATGCACAAACCCGGCCGAAAGACAGTTATAAAAAAAAGCTTGCTATAATTTTAAAATGAAAACTTGTAAGAGTTTGCGTTTTAAAAGTACGTAGATGAAATGGAAATGCCTAGCTTATAGCCATTAAATTTATTTGCAGTAATTGGTCATTGGAACAAGGCTCGATTTTATCATTGATACATGATTATATATTTTTTCTTTTCAGGAATGAATGATAAAAGAAAGTACTGAAATAAAAATAAAAAATGGTTCGTATTTGCTTACTGTAAGCAAAAAAAATAATTTTTGTCTTGAAAAATCTACAGCACTTGTTATAACTATTATGAAGTAGGCAATTTAATGTAAAGCAGAAATGCATGCTGTCTTTTGAAAATAAGAATGGGCATCTGTGTTAATTCTTACAAATGTGGAGAAGAATAGGAAGTATGAAACTCTCAGCTGAGGTGAATCAATTTTCAATAATTGGCCATTGGAACGAGGTAAAACTTGTTTCACTGGATCACCGATAAAACAAATTGTCTCTTTTTCAGAAATCAAAGATAAAATAAATAAAAAAAGTAAATAATGTAGTAATTAAATTATTAAAAGTAAAAAATAATATGGAACACATTCATTTAAATTTAATACAAACAAAATAATTTTATTATTGGTTTGTATTAAATACACGAAGTAAAAGACTTAAGTCCAAAGCCATCAAACGTACAAGGCTTTTATGTTTACTTCACATAGACTGATGACATATTAGTATCCTAATATGTTTAAAACACCGACAAGGGCTTATCATGCACAAAAATCCTTTTTTTAATCAAAAATTTGACAGAGAAACAAAATTTGTAATTACATCAAGTGATAAAATGATGCGACATGGAAATCAATCAGTAATAACAGCATAAGAAAAAAATTCCTATGCCCGAAAACTTTAAACATATTGTGAAAGTTTTGGAGCATAAGAATTTTTTTAATGCTATCCATAATGGCTTTATTTCCATGTCTTATTGTTTCCATCACCTAATGCAATTACAAAGTTTGTTTCACCGTCAAATTTTTGATAAAAAAAAGGGTTTTTTCGTCATGATAAACCTCTAGAAGTGAGCATTGCCCAAGAACAATTGAAATTCTATTTTAACCTACAAATAAAGTGGTTTGAACTCCTTGAACACTACATAAAACTGCTTGTTTGTCTCTCTCTAATTTTTCTTTTTAAGAACTTTATTACTTATTTACCTTTTTACTTTCCTTCCATACGAAATAAACAAAGGGAACGTATTATAATCTTCAAAAATCAAATAGTCTGACATTTTCAAAGCCAAAGAGATGTAACTTATGTTACTAATTTTTTTTAAATGAGGATTTCATGATTTCATTAATTTTTATATTGGTGAATATAATTTAAAGACCGAATACACGATAAAAACAAAAAACCACATTGATAACAATGTCTACTTATTATCGCTTTTATTATATATGTTACGGGAATTTAATCAGAATTTTCTCCAATATATCATTTGAAGCATTCTTTAATCAACACGATATTAAAACGTAAATTTCACGTTAAAAAAAAACGCTTTTTGAAGATATTTCAAATGAGAGTTTTATTTTATCAATTCTGAATAAACAAATTAAAGGGCAAATATACTAGGAAATCTGCCATTTCACTATTTTAAAATTAAACATTCATATACTTCAAAGGAACCTATCAAATATATAATTTTGTTTATCTATTGATTACACATTACAAATTAACTGGAATTAAATTTGGAGAGAGAAAGAATCAAAATGAATGAATCAACACTATAAATGCAAACAATTCCCCAAAAAATTTATAAACTATATAATTTTGGAAAACAAATAAGTAAATACTGAAAAAAATATGTTTTTTGTAATATAGATTTTATTTCCCACATGGAGAAATATAGTATATTAGTTTTCGTATTACAATAAGTTTTTTGTATTTTTGATAAGCATTCTACATAATTCTAAAATACTATATCTCAGATTTGCTCATTTGGTGAGGTTTTCTAGCGGAAGATTATCGTTATAAAAGGTTCAGAGTAATTTGTTTTAAATCTCTAGCTCTACTATTAATAAAAATGAACATTCTCCTCTCCCTCTTATTCTCTTTATGTTGGTGGTCTACAGGTCACTTATTTGATTTAGAACAACCAAACTGACCACAAATATAATCTGACTAATAAAATGCGGAGAATGATTAAAAGTTTTTTTTTAGAATTTTGATTAATTGAAAATTAAGAGAAATTTCGAAGTTTCTCTATGATAATTTTCTAAAAATTAGAAGGCAAAAATATAATAATTGAATTATTTTAAAGTTCAAAGCATTATCTTTTTAATGATGCAGATTTTTGTGGAATGTAAATTTTCTATGATTTTAACTAATTTTTAAATAATATTTTGAGCACATTTTACTACCATATGCTTTGTTATTAAAGTTAATCTTTAATCATTTTTACTATTGCTACAAATATTTCATCTGAGGTTTTTTTTTCAATTACTAGAGATCAAGACATGATGGTTTCTCTTTAATTTCAATACTTTCAGCATAAGAAATGGTTATAATAAAATCATTAAATTTTGTTGCAAGGCTCTTCTTTAAAACAAAGAAGTGGTGAAACATTCTTAAAGTTTATTCATTTTAAACATTATTACTCTTTATTGTGATGAAGTATAAATATATAATTGAAAAATTTTCTAAGTCCTTGGCACTATCAACACTACAATGTAAGGCTTTTAAAACAATGATTTATATGCTTATAAAAATTTTAAGTTTAAAGATAATTTCGTGATGGGCATTAAGATAAATTTACACTCAATATTTAACTGAAATATTTAGTACGCATTAATTCTGGTTAACCAATTATCACCAAAGACGAATAGTGATGAAATATCTTGGGAAATTTAAACAGCATTTGCCACTTTCTCTGTTTACTTGCTAATAGATTGGTTCAATGAAAGAGCAGTAATGGTGTTGAATGGACACTTTTAGCATGAGATGTATTAAAACAAAGGATAAGCAAAAATAGAGCAAACAACAAATAAGACCAAAAAAAGTGGAATAAAAAAAGGGAGTAAAATGCTTTAATTTTAAATTTTTTTCTCCATATAATTGACTTTTACAGTCGATGAGTTTTATATACATTATATGATAATCAATAATAAGAAAATATGTAAATAATACTATGTTTCCGATAAAACAAAACTCCAGCACATTATGAATGAAAAACTATGTACATAATTTAACATTTAAGAAAATGTAAAAATTCAAGCCTAATGAAAGTCTGTACACGTAAACGAAGTAAATGATATGGGTTTCCAAAACAATAAATTTTTTGCATATGTCTGAATAAGTGAATCATGGTACATGTGCAGTAAATTAAGTAAAATAGGTTATATTTTTGATTTTCTCTAACAACAGCAGCAAAATGCAATGTTAACATAATACATGGTGAAGCGATTTTTGTTTTCTAAAAACTATCAGGGAAATTGATATGTTTATTGAAAAAAAAAACCGCAGCAATACCCTATGAAATATGATTTGCAAGTGCGTAGGCGGAGAAAATGGAGATGCATTGCCTTAAAGCATTGACGTCAAATGGTACAAGTGCCCTGAATATTGTTAATACAATTTCGAAACAATTTTCAGAATGGAGATGTTATTGATACGATTTGATATATTCTATGACTTCTAGTCATAGAATATATCAAATTGTCAGAAGTTATTTTTTCTCAAGATTAGCTATTTAGAGATATCAAATAAGACAAGGCAAATTGTAAGTATTAGATATGAAAAGAAGATTAAAATATCGTAATGTTTTTCATATATTTATCAATAAATATGCAATAAGACAATAGGTTTTGTTTACAAGGTGAAAAAATAGCTAGATTAAACATTATTCATCATCTAAATTTTCAGAAAATTTTTGAAATTCGATAATCAGGTTTAATAGAAACTCGATAATGTAACATTTCACACAATGTTCAGACTTACGATAATAAAAATAGAGCATTTCGTTTTCTTTCTCATATGCGAAATATACAAAGAGAAAATATTGTAACAATTCAAAGAGATTAAGCCGAATCATCATTGTTCCTCTGCTCAAGTGTGAAAACCTAATTTTTAAAATTTTGTCTATCTGTATATTTATCTCTGATAACTCAAAATTCCTAATATTACATTTGTGTTATAAGATCTTTTCACTAATTTTGAGGTCATTTATGATAACTGTCTATGAAAATTTTATCTTCTATTCCTTTACCTATTCTCATGCGATAACTATATCTAAAAATGCAAATGGCTTATTGGATGAAATTAAATAAATATATTTAAGCATAATCATTTGAAGTTTGACTCCGTAATTAGATTTTGAGTTAAATAGTTCGATGAATTGCCCGTCTTTTAACCTGTACATTTGGTTATGCTAACGCAATAACTCAAGGATTCAGATAAATGAAATTTCTTATGATATTTTGCCTTTAGCATTATATATCCGAATGAAATTTAGAATTATATTGATGGAAAGTACACAACAAAAACCTTTTCTCAGTTTTTTAAAATTATATTTATGGCTGTTAGCACATGAGAAAGTTGAGAGAGGACAATTTTCCGTTTGTTAGTGAGATTTTTGCTCCTTTTTATGGCTCCATGTTATCTTTATCCACGCTTAATTTTAGAACTTGAATTTATGATGACTTAGGCATTCAATAAAAATAATAAAAATAGCATTATAAATAAAACTGCATAGACATAACATGTCAAATGCATAGCTTATTTAAAGCAAGACAACTTAATTTATAAAAAATACTTTTCGTCTCATTATGTCATAAGGAAAACAAACTCTAAAAGAACTCAAAAGTCTCAAACTTTAAAAGAACTGGATAAAAAAAATGACAGAAAAAAATGAAAAATCAAATAATTTCACCTCCTAAGGACTTTTTTCTTAGAAATGCAATTTAAATATTAATTCAGACAGGAAGTGTTTTCTCTTTTTTTTTTATCTGATATTCATTTCTGTATTAATTTTTATGAAAGTGCAAGTTGGTCATAAAATAATTTATTCTGTTTCGGTGTGTCTGTTACTAAAACTGGTAGAGCGGAATTATATTCAATCCCACATACCCATAGTAAAAGGAACGAGAAGATAAATTCAAAATAATATTACTAATTAATGAATAATAAAAGTTAAACAAAGACTAACGATAGGGAAGATTTTGGTGTTGCTGGAATTAAAAATGGGCGAATGGGTTTTGAATTGATAATGGGAAAATAAATATTGCAACATTTCTTTGATATTCGAGTGATGAAAATAAAATAAAATGATCACATACCACATAACTCACAGAAAATAATCCTTTATTAATCAGCATTAGATGTCTTAAACCTCATGTTACTTAATGTGTTATTCAGTCGCATAACATCTGTGACTTTCAGTATAATTTTTTTTTCTTATAATGAAATACATTTCTCTACACCTTCCAAAATATGTATATGGAATTAGATTCAACTGCATTCATTAGTCTTATATGTTGAGATGTTTAAAGAATACGATTTCAACTAAACAAAATGTTGTTCTTTTGTTGGTTTGAAGTAAAATTTATCATTTCCATCCAAAGAATGCAAGCTTCATTAAAAGCCCTTTCTATTGACTTTTTTAAAACCTACATCGTTGAAGAAAGAAAACTACATAAGAAAACTACATCGTTGAAGAATAGACGATAAAATTAAAGAAATAAGCCAATGAAAACAATTCTATCATGTAAGGAACTCATTGATCAATAATAGCTCTATTAATTATGTAATTATTAAATTAATATTTAAAAGTATTTCTAAAGCAAAGAAAAACAATATACAAAAATGTAAAATACCCAATACTCACTTAGACTTTTTTTTATTCATTCTTATTCTTATATATTGCACACGAATTTAAATGTTTTCGAATTAAAGAACAGAATTCTTAAAAGTTTCAGAACTTTTAAATATTTTCCAAATGTAAAGGAATTACGATACACCATCAAAGGAAGAATGTCGATTAGTGTTATCTCAGAGTAGACATAACTAGTTTCAGTTAATTCTAAAATGTATTGAGCATGCGCATAACGGGTAATTACAAACATTCCAAAATTTTTTGACACGATAAAGACCATGGAGAGACTTCTTCATACTAAGTAGAGTTGAATTATTTATCAAAACATCATATTTTGCTTATATAGTCCGGTCTATAATTAGCTTTGTTTGCATAAGATGCATTTATTAACTTTGTTTATCGATACCAAGCATGGCATTTGCGGCCTTACGCAAATGCCATGCTTGGTATTAGTAAACATCTATTAGTTTACATCATATTTCGAAACATCATATTCTGCTTATACAGTCCGGTCTATAATTAGCTTTGTTTACTTAAAATGCATTAATTAACTTTGTTTACTAATACCAAGCATGGCATTTGCGGCCTTAAGCAAGGTTCACAATTTTATGAGAGGGAGATGTTTGGCCTTAATTAGAGAAAATGCTAGAACATTTGGGGATACCATTCCCACTTCATCTTGCATACAGCCGACTTCCCCGCCACCACTGAAAATAGCAGTATCGACAAGATGATACCACTCCCACTGCTTAACTTTTAAAATGGTCCGAAAGTCAGTTTTACATTATAATAAATTTGCATTGAACCCGAAATTAGATTCAATATTTTATTAAAATTTAAAAACACACCCTCACACATATAACTGTACGTCCAAACACACGCACACACATATGGTAAATCAGTTCCAACGGTCAGTATTGAAGAGCGACAAAGACATACATTCGCCTTTATTAGTAATAAAGATTTACAGCAATGACTTGTGATATACCAGTTTAAGATGCATCGGGAATGACCAGAACCGAAGTCCGGTGTCATCCTGAAATCTATCGCCCCTTCACCTCTAAGGGAATCCTCCATGGGTCACGAACGTGCAAGAGAGATTTAAAACCACCTTTGGAGTTGGAAGTTAAACACAATCATTCATCACAAGACGTGTAATCCGGACAATTTGTTGCGATCTTATTCTCCAGGGAGAGATGCTATTAGTGGCGACACTTGATTGAAATGTATGGTTACGAATGGATGATTATGGAAGAGGGGGGGGGGGGGGAGGAATGTCTTGTAACCCTTACTTATTCACAAATGTCAGTTTCGCTTCACTATTAAGTCTGTTGGTTCTTTTTGTGTAAAATTCAACAAAAATACGTTGGATTTCTTTTCATTTCAAAAGCAGTTTTTAAAATAATTATTCGCTTTATATTGTGTGAATTATTATATAATAGTTTTCTGGTTCATGTTTATAACGTTTACTGCTGAACTCAATGGATGATAATATCAGATAGATACCCAATAAGCTTAATTTGCACTCTTATTTCCAAATAATTTCATAACTATAAATAAATAATATTTTTATCATTTTTTATATTTTTAATGTTATTTAAATGAACTGAAAAATAGTTGGAATATCAAGTGACAAGATAAGTTAGAAAACCAACAAACATAACTTGTGTATTGATTTTAGAACAATTTCAGAGTTGCAAATAACTAATATTTTTTTTTCATCAACATTATTTGATTTTTATTAAAATTATTCATTTCCCTAAAATTATTTAAATGGTCAGAACATATGTTAGAATCAGAATTTTTATTTACATCACGGATGTTACATAGAGCCATATTTCCTAAGACATGCATGTTTCACTTTGGAATATTTCCAAAAAGTAAAAGATTTCAAAAATAAACATTATTTTTGGACTTTGTTCTCAGGATTTATACGCCATGCCCCTTTTTAAAACTTCACAGTAAAATATTTGAGAATTCACTGAAATAAATAATTAAAATGAAATTATCATATAATCAATTCCACATGAAATGCCAGATAATTCATTTATGAAATATTTTCCATTAAAGGTTTTTCAATTTCAATAATAAAATCACTTTTGATGCATTTTTCCTAACAACGACATTAGATGAAATTGTGTAAAATTAAGTAATCTATTAATTAAGTAATTTTAAGTAAGTAATCTATTTTAATTAAAAATAAATGCTGATTTTTTTTCTTGAAAAATTTCTTGAGATTACATAACTTTTAATGAAAAGAAATTTAAAAATAAATAAAATATTTGGATTATGGAATTTAGGCGACTTATTACAATTTTTTCATAAATTGAATTTGAATTTTGAATTCAATTTTATTTGAGATGAACATTGAATTCCTCATGTAGTCATAGTGAAATAGTAAATATCAAATAGTTTTGCCATTCTTATTAAAATTTAGAAGAAGATTACTATTTGTTTATTCTTTTATAAGTGAGCAGGTATTTTTTCTTTTTAATTTTGATGTAAACATCCTGTAAATCATTAGTCTTTTCATAAGATTATCAACATTCTTTACTAACAATTTCGATTCAAACAAGATGAAAAATAAAAACGATTTTGTGTCGATTCATACCATATCGATATTTTTGATTCTGTAAAATGAAATCTAGACGCCGCCAGATGAATCCCATAATATCCTGAAAAGCAAATGTGAATGGAAACAGGCAATTGATCTTCTGCTATAAATTTGTTACCTTCGCTAAGACAACATAAAAATTTGCTTTTTTGTAATGCAAGATCCGAAGTTAATGTAAGCTTTTTTTTTTTGAAAAAAGAAATAACTGAACTTGGGGTGTGGATTATTTCCAAATACACTGCTCTACAAAAATAATTTATTTAACACAGACGGAACAGGAACACGAAAATAATATTACAACGATCTCGATTGATTAACACAGACGAAGCTTATTAGAACAGTTCTGTTTCTTCACTTCGATCCTACGGTGTAGGCGTTGATCGCAGCGCCACAAACTTCATTTATACCCCAACTCTTTCCCTTTGGAATTTCTCAAATTGATAGCTAGCATAAAATAGCCATTTAATAAATCTATAAAAAACATTTCAATTTTATGACAGAATTCCCGTATGCAAACAATTAAGTTTTCTGAAATTCAATCCAAAACGTTCTAGATTATAAAAGTGTAAATATATGTGGGGTCAAAATAAATAAAATAAAGCTTTTTTTAATACAAATTTAAAAAGAATATTTACAAAACACAAACACAAGATGAATTTTTAGAAATTAGAAGAAATGTTCTTTCAAGAGTTTTCTTCTGTAAAATGAAATATATAGAATCATATACATCAGAAATTAAATAATTTTTAATGAGTGTTTTCATGTCGATTTTTTTCCGTTATCTGAAATTGTAGACGAGAGGAAGTTTCCTTTTTTTCTTGAAAAGGCATTAACTCTTCCTAAAATAACCAACATTCTTCTATTTACTAAATATATTTGCATAAGGAGCATTTTTTCTGATGAAAGTGTACATCAATCTTTATTATAGAGACCATATTTTATGTACAGTTGAAAATCGGAAAGATCAATTCTTTAAAAACTATTTTTAATCTAAAACGATTTATTCATTTCAAATTATTGTTGATATTGCAAGTAAAAAATAATCCTCTACCACTTTACATACAGGCACATTTCTTTTTATTGTATTCCAAACCTTTCCTGTTGGCTATGACCTTCAAAAGTATTGATTAGTTTAACACCTTCTCTGCCATGCTTCATGTCTATGATTCGGACCACTATCTAATACGATACTTTTTTCACTGGTGATTTACAAAATGAACAACGTATTAAAACAAGAAGATTGAATTAAATACAGACTTGCTCTACTCCTATTAAATTCTACACTATCGGAGATCGTTTCCTGCTATCCGAATATAGGAGGCACGGCAGTTACCGTATTAAAAAACAACGAAAAATGGTTTTTGTATATTATTTATTCTTTGTGATATAGATGGAATAAGATACAATAGAATGATGACAAATTGAAAATAAGTTGCAATTCTTTATGACATAAACAATTTTCGCGCAGCAAACATAACTTCAAATAAAAGGGGTTTTACATATGTTTGCTTCAAAGACATTCATATAAAATATATAAAATGTACATAAATAAAGGTAAGGGAAAAAGCAGTTATGTAAGGTATTTCAGTTAACAAATATGCACTGATATGCTTCGCAAAATGAGAATATGCGCCTTTGTGGAAATTTTTAGGAATTTTAATAAACTAAAGCTTGTGGCACTTCTTACAATAACTTTGGAAATATTATTATACTAGAAAAATTTTTACACCAAATTCTAGATATTATCTTTCCAATGTTACAATGATGTCAAGTTATTAATAATCCATTTTTTTTCCAAATTAAAAAAAAAGCATTAAAAAGATTTTTATGAATTTCGAACACAAATATGTTTAAATTTTGCTGTGAAAACGTTTATTGTATGGATAAAAATATGATTAGTTATCTTCATCTGATTTTGAATATACATTTGTATTTCTTCGGCTAAAAGAACTATTTCTTCTTTATCTATAAATCATAATGAATCCGGATACTGAGTATGACATTCGTGGATATATTTTTAGCTTAACTGCACTAAAATCTAACTTTCAAAACAAATTAATTCTTACCTAAGTAGTGAAAATTGTTCATTTCTTTATTTAATTGAGAAATATATTTATCACAATAAACAAAAAAATATCTCAAAAATTTGAAAAATATTTATCACAAAAACAATTTTTACATTATCTTAAACAATAATGGACAATGTGTTTAATAATATCAATATTATTGCGGTACAGCTTTACGAATTATCATGAATATTAAATTGAACATAAGATACTATAATAAAAATCGGTCACACTTATCTATAACTTAACATAAGAAAATACAAATCAGTCACACTTATAGATAAACAATCTGGGGGTCAAATGTTAAGTCAGAAGTTATTAATAATTAAATAAGAAGTTATAAATTAAATGAAGTGAAGGAAACTATTGAAATTATATGAAACAAATTTTACAATTTTCTTATTGCACATCAAATACGATGTGTCCTAAGATGTTCACACTTCAAGATACTTTCTGTATAACTTTAAAAATAGCATAATATAAATCTAGTGAAAGAATTAGAGGATATAATAATGAAATTTTTAAAAATATAATAATTTTGAAATTTTTTCAGTTATTCTCTGTAGTGAAAAAAGTTTGGAATTTCACACATTTATTTATTCTAAACGACTATACATTTGTTAGTATTTTCAAAGTTTAATTATTAGATGACCAATTAATTTGACTAAATTTTGATTTCATGCAAGTGCAGCCATCTATTATTGAGTTTGATAAAAATCGATTTTGTATAAAATTCATATAAAAATCGATTTCGTATTCAGAAAAAACGATTTTGGTATAAACTGCTTTTTTTACTTAATATCGCTGAGAAGAAGACCGTTGAAGCTCCGGCAAATTTTGAGGATGATCGGTGACATAAAGTATATGACTGTCTGCTACCATAGAAACCGGACGTGGCCCATTTTTCATAGATGATACCTAAGAAGTTCATTTAGCATTGGTAAACTAAACTATAAATAAGGAATGATATCTTTCCTGTATCATCCCTTCTTGAAATAGAATGATATCTATTTCTACAGCAAACGATTGGACTCAGATACTATGTGAGTTATAAGATGAAGTTATCTGAAGTAGGTAAAGAATAATATTTTTTAATGCATTGGAACATATAATCTCATATACAATGTACAGCCACCAATTCATAGGGACACTCTAGCAATAGCCGGTTGAGGAGATTGATTTTCTGGCCGATTTGTATTATAACAAGATCCACAGAGGATATATATACATATTTAGGACGATTTCAATAAAGAATTTCAAAAAAAGCGAATATTTTAGAATTAAACTTTTTGGCAACAGCTGTTATTCAAAATTAGAAATATCGTCAGCTACTTTTAAATTTATTCTTCCTTCAGAATGACGCATTTAAACAAACTGCGTATTGAAAGATATATTTTCCTACTCATTGTAGAGGAATATACTCATACTGTAAATCAAAACCGTTGTGAAATACATGGTTTCTAAAGCTAAGAAAAAAATAAGCAACATTATCAATTAGAGCGAGAAAAACTGGCCATCATTGTTTTTATATGGAAAGAAGACTTCTAGTGAATGCCAGAAAATCCTTCTTACTATTCCAAATATTTCTAAAATTAAATCATTCTAAAATAAATTAAATGATGCGAAAGATTTATGAAGTCTCGTTTCATATTTGTGGGGAGATCTTGAGTTGTTTGCTGTCTTTTTTTAATTGATTCTTTATTAATGCAAATATTCTGGAGCAGCTTCTAGTTTTTTTAATGTAGAATTATATCTATTAAAAACTGTATGTTTCTGCTCATATCCGTTTTTTATTTTCTATTAATGCTTTTTTCATTCTATATCTGCTTTGCATTTTCATTTTGTATTTGTGTCTTTCACCTATTTTTCACTTTATATAATGGTTTAGAAATTGGTACATTTCTGGATATTGCTATACTTGTGCATGTCTACTATTCTATCTGCTATGTCATCAATCCTTTGGATATTGTGACATTTTTTTATGCTTATGTGTGTTACTGCTTTCTATATGTACTTTTCAATTCAGTCTCCTGATTCAGAGTTGGTTTGCTAACTATTTAATTTAAATATTTTATTTTAGTCAAAGAAACTATAATGTATACCCTTGTTAACTACCCACATTCTGGCGATGATTTTAAGTATTTTAATAAATTAATAATGGTTCTCTCACTGGCGATCTTCAAGGTCTTACACCCTTTAGGGTAGGCAGGTCGTCGTAGGGTAGACCTAGACCTAAAATGAAATCGCTTGTAACATGTGGAAAACCGTTTGAAGCAGAAATTAGTTGCAAAGCCTTTAAGCATATCTAAGACGATAATAAATAGAAGAATTATCCAAGATTTTCAACTTAATATCCACCCCTACCAGAAAATAATGTTTATAGTTTCTGACAATACATGTGACTCAGCACAAAAAAATTTTGTAATTACTTATGAAAGTTATTTAACAGAAGATAATAGAATAAATTATGATCTTTTAATGAAACTTAGATCCATCAACTCAAATAAAATTTCAAAAAGGAATTTGTGATTCTCGCTAAAATAGAAAATTAAAAGTACGGAGAATAGGAAAAAATATTAATATCTTCTTAATATACAATTAAAGCTTAAATTATACGTCCGACATATATAAAATAAATTCTATTTCTTTTTTCTGTGTTTTTTAAGGACTGAATTTTCATGAAGACAAGCCTACAAGCATACTTAGAAAAGTAAATTTCACTAAGACAAAGTTTCAAGTTTACTTTAAAAAGTAAATTTTATAAAGATACAATAATAAATGTTCTTCGAAAAACAATTTCATCAAGATAAAGCTATAATCATACTTCTGAACTCCATTCCTTGAAAAATCGATTGGTTTTTAATTTATATACCTTTTCACCATATTCCTGCAGTGTTCACTGAAATTCGCAAATGAAATGTTGGGTATTCGATGCATTGAAAGGATTTTTTTTTCTGAAAGCAAACTTGCCACAGTTAATGTGCCCTGGGAAACAGTAAAAAGAGACTGGAAATCATTACACCTGGGAATTTTAAAAAAGTCATCTTCCTCAAAACTTTCCCAAAAAATTTGCCAGCGACCTTTTGATTCATCTCTTAAGGCGGGTTTAGATGAGGCTAACTATTGCCCGCAATCGTTTCCTCTCTACTATTGTCTCAGTATTGTCCTCGTATGAACAGTTGAGAAAATGTTGTTGGGACAATGGTCAAAGGTTGGCCCGATGGGACAACTATTTGCCATTGTCCCGTTGTGGTCACGTGATTTTCCGCAAGTAGGCTTGATCTTCTATTGTGCGCAATAGTTAGCCTCGTGTGTACTCACCTTTACTATGTATGCGTTCCAAATCATATTTACCTAGAGAAAATATTTTTAAAAAATGGCCGAGTAAAATTAAGTCTGCTGTATAATTTTATTGTTGTAATAAATGTATTGTTATTTTTTGTGTATGTTATAAGTTGTAACAATTAGTTTACTGTTTTATAGTTGTAACACTATTATAATAATAAGTTATTGGAGCAATAACTATTATGGTTATGACATCATTTATTTTGTGATGATCTTTGAAAGGCAGAAATGTGAAATAATTAATTAATGTAAATTTTCTATTAAACTGGACCATTTGCTCACAGACATGCTGTCAAATATGGATTAACAATCATACTGAGATGATGATACAATGTGTCTCAGTGCCAGAGACATATAGACAATGCTCATAGACATTTTCAACTGATACCACATCTTTCATCATGAATTCGTTTTTCCGAACCGGATTGTTATCAGAAAGTTTACTTCAAAGGTAAAACATTTTTAAAGATGTTTTATGACATAATATTATACCAAAACTATAGAAATTCCTTTTTCAGTATAACCTAGTAAAACATCGACAAGTTTTCATTAAAAACTTCTGTATGATACGCATTAACTTGGAGGAATACAAAGCGTTACTGTCCTTCTATATTTTCTTCCCATGGAATATTTTTCTTTCCTTATATTTCCGAAGTCTGAAATTTAGATAAGTTTTTCAAGTGTTATGCAGTGAAGTTCTTAAATTTTTCTTGATTTAAACTAGCTGTGTGAGGTTTTACATTGTCCTAAGGACAGAGATTTAGGAGAAGGAGAACAAAATGGAATGGTTCTTAATTGATATACCCCTTTAACCTTCACCAAATTTTTGCAGAGCATATATTCCATATGTTATTCTTCAGTTCTATGGAGAATCGATTAAGTATTTAAAGCAGTCATACCTGTTTCCGAGCGATGCTGATTTTAATCAAATTTTCAACTTCTTTAGGACTTTTTTTAAACCACTTATGCCATTTATTTGCAGATTTGGAAATTCGATAAAGTTTATTTACAGAATTTTCATTCAACCTGGACCAACTGAAAAGCTTTGAAATTCATTTCTTAAAAATTAAATGATTATAACTGTGTTACTGCAGTTATTCTGGTTCAACCTATTAGCGATGGAATAAATGAACATGAATAAACATATAGTCAAATATATAATAAATAATACGGTTTAAAACAATTATTTAAACAATTTATCAAGGTAAATATATATGAAATCAATTTCCTCTAATTTAAAAGTTACACTTGTAACTGATTTCTTATCGAAGGAAGTTTTTGCAATATTCTTGGAAAAATATATCACACATTGATTATGTTACAAGGAAAAGTTTCAATGACAGGAAAGCTGTAATAGCATTTGCTGGAATTAAGACTGAGTCTTAACAACTATCATCGTCATCAGTAGAATCCTTCCCACGAGAAACATGTTCCACCTTCGCTAGGTGGTAAATGAACAAACACCACATTTTTATTCATTCTTTTTTATGGGTACCGAAAACCAACCACTATATATATATCAAACTCAAAATGTAATATTTGACTATGGCAAGAATTCGTTAGAGGCTCTTTCGACGTTCTTAATCGACAATATCTAAGCGCAGTGGCAGAAAAGAAAATAATTTCAGTCCACAACAAGTAATGAAGATTAGAAAATTTTACATGAGTATTGCCTCAACTGATTATCATTTTACAGATGTGTTACAAAATAATTTTTGTTGAAAATTGATTTGCAAGGAGTAACAGAACAATAATTATCAGTTAAAAAGTAATAAATTGCGAAATGGTGAATAAATATTATAAATATTTAATTCGAAGTCACCCGTGAATCTTTCTTTCATTTTTGGTGGTCGCTATGTCTAATATGATGTCAAATATTTATTACAATAATTTATTACTAATCATTTAATGTACTGATAACCGAATTATTTCCACTTCTATGATATGAATTCAAGAAAATTCTTAGTATTTAATAATTAATATTTTATAAACATGGCTGTAGTATTGCGTAATGCATCTAAGGTGATTATTTAAATTGAAAATTTTGAGAACAAGTATTTGTAAGCAGTAGGAAATTAATGTTGCAAGGCAAATTTTGTGACTAAATTCTATTACTGCTTGTTACTGTTATTTTTGTTTTGTTAGTGTATTAAGCACAGTTTTGTTGCTAGAAATTCTACTTTTTATTACTATTGATATATTGTTATTTGTAACCGAAACGACTAATAAGTGTTAAACAGAAGTTTTCTTTATTTATAAATTTAAACATTCTTAGCAGTTCAACTACCCTTAACCGTGTCCGAAATTCCGAATATTCTCTCAAAATTGCATTCTGTTGTAAGAGCCAATAAAAAGATAAAGTATTATCATGACTTAAGTAAGCCATGACAGTACTTTGTATTGTATACTTCGTATTAGCTCAATATTTAAAGTATTAAGTCAATACAAAGAGAAAATACTCATCAAAGTTTTTTCTATGTATTTTGATTAATGTCATGTTTTAGAATCTGTAAGTCCAGACCCCACGACCTCAAGAGTTTGGATATTCCATTAATGTCGGAACAAGATAAGCAAACAATAACAACAAAAAAGACAGAACTGGACAAATCAAATTTATTAAATATCCTAACATTAACTTTGCAGATTTTTTTAAATGTATCAAACTATTGACTGTGTTAGTTCGTCTGTTATTGTTTATGAAAACGAAATGGTTAAAAAACGCAAGAAATTACAGTTTTGCATGTCACTCATGACATGTTGAACAAAGAAAAGAGTACAAATTTCATATCCGGTTCTCTTACTCCTCGTAGGAGAACTTCGAAAACTGGAAGAGAAGTTGTGGGATAAATAGTCGGATATTGCCTTTCTGGAGAATGGAGGAAGGTGTGATTGTATTGGCTACATTCCCTAAACCATTATATTTACTATGTAGAAGATGCTGCATGAGTAGGCAATGATTATTTTATAAGAAATACCTGTACCTGTACTGTTCGCGGAAGCCAACCAATCAGGTCAAGTAAAGGACGAATGGATTTTTGTTTCACCTTTTATATTCGATTTATTTCATGATACAATGTAACTTATGAAAAAGAAGGCACTTAATTGATGAAATGTATAAGAAAGTTGTGGGGAGAATACTCAGTTTATTAATACTTAACGATATTAATTATGTATTGAAAATCGCAATTATCTAACGAATGTTTATAGATATACTTTGGAATGTAAATGCTATGTTAAGAAAGTTGAGGTTAAATGCTCCGTTTTTTAATATTTAAAGATATTAAATGTATATTGAAAATAGCAATTATCTAACGAATGCTTATGGATATATTTTGGAAATGTAAATGCTATGTTAAGAAAGTTGAGGGGAGAATACTTAATTTTTTAATATTTAAAGATACAAATTATATATTGAAAGTCCCAATTATCTAATGAATGTTTATAGATATATTCTGGAAATGTAAATGTTATGTTAAGAAAGTTGAGGGGAGAATACACAATTTTTTAATATTTAAAGATGTAAATTATGTATTGAAAATTGTAATTTTTCGTCTTTTCTAATGAATGTTTATAGATATATTTTGTAAATGTAAATGTTATGTTTATTTGAACCTCCATGACAACAAAACTGTTTTTGTATACAATAGCTAAAAGATGAGGTATTTTTCAAGCTTTGTCTCTTTTTATATTTGAACTATGTAACATTTACATTACTAACATGTAAAAACATGTACGGATTATATTAAAACATTATACGTACATAAAAACTGTAAGAAATTAGAGGAATAAACTATAATTTCTTACAGTTTATTCATAATAATTTAACATTCAAATGAAGACTATGTAAAAACTAGTGATAAGGATTCGATGTTAAGGGACAAAAAAATGCAGGCTAAACACCTGATTCCACCGGATAAACACTATAATGTGAAGCTGGATCATACACTCCCAAACAGACACTTACCGTAGAGCAGCACAGAAAAGAAGATAGAAGGCACCCCTCTCCCATTCGACCACAGAGCTGAATTAAGGTTGGTTGGTTGTTTTGGGGTTTCTGGCATAACAGCCATCTCTGGCAAAACTGCTCCATACATATTGTTAAAAAGAGGTTAAATGATCTTTAAAATTTAAATAAATGAATAGTTGCATAAAAGCAGAATAAAATAGTCAAAAAACATTGTAAACAGTAGCACATTATTATGCATTTACAACGAAAAGAATTTGAGAAGTTAAAGCGCTTGAAGAATTTAAATGCAAGGTAAAAATTTAATAGCAAATAAAAATTAAAAAATGTTTGAATGGTAGTTCCTTCATTAACGAGAGTTAAGGGTGATGAGTGAACAAACTGGATACGATGAATATTAAAAGCTAGGCACTCGATCAAAATGTGATGAACTGTAAGATCTGTACGACATATAGAACATATAGGTGCTCTGTCACCAAATAGGTGTTTGTGAGTGAATCGAGTATGCTCTATACGAAGGCGTGTTAATATAACATCGCACAGGTAAAACTGGTCACGAGCTTATAAAAGGCTTAATTGAATACAATTTATTGTTTCTGCGTAAATCCTATGTTTCTTGCCACAGAAAAAATACTCGGCACTCAACGGATTTCTTTGCATCACTATATAGTATCCTGCGATTCGAGAAACAAGTGGCAGTTTTTGCAGCTTGGTCTTTTCACTCATTGCCACGGATCCCTACGTGAGAACATAATTAAGGGATCTACTCCAAACTTTGGAACAGAATTCACAGGTCTACTCCAAAGTAGCCTTAAAGTCATTTCGAAATATAAAAATAAAGTTACCAAATCAATTTTCTTTCAATTATGTGAATAGACGCAAAGGCTGTATTGAATTATAAACTCTTTTATACTTTATTTTACCAAAACGATGCAGGGATTGGCTGAAAACAATGCAAACTTTTCTCCTTTTAGTATCTAAATGCTTAGAGTGTTTATTACAAATGTGAAAATTTGATGTAGTGTTAATACAACAGGCGCAAACAATTTGTAATGGTTACAAAAAAAGGATCATTGGAATTAAAACTCTTTAAGATGAAAATCTGAATTCGGGAAATTCCTTTTCTTAAAGTTATATGTAGCAGAGCTACAGTTTTGTCGACTGAGTAAGTTAGAACATAGTTTCAATTTTTTTTTTTTGCATCAACACATTTAAGAGAATAGTATAATGTACTACTGAGACTAGCGTTTCTGGGTGTCACTTCAATTTAGTTACCACAATGAGTGATATTTAGTTAGAAAGCTAAATCTTCATGTTTTTTCGAGGCATGTGAGGTGATTTGAGGTGAATTTTTGAAAAATATTATGAAATGCTCCAAAATTTTTGTTTAAAATTTATTTAAAAAAACGTGCATGATAAAAAAATATACCGCTTTAAAATCAAAAAAGCCTTTTAAAAATGATAAAATACTAATTTTGATTTAAAAATAGAATGAAACAGAAACATTTTAGCTTAAAAATTTATCAAATGATATGTTCCAAATTTTGTAAATAAGGTAAGAAATATATTAGCTAATTTCTGGAATAAGAAACATTTTTTTATTCCATCTCTTATTATTGTGGTTCGACTGCTTAATAACAAAGAATATTGATTTTCTTTTTCTTTTTACATATAGAAACACCAAAATAATTGTAAGAAATTTTTTTAAATCGGTCATGTTGCTTATTTTCTAATGTAGGACATCTTCAGAAATCAGGACACGAAGTTTTAATAAAAAAATTATATAATATTACAATTGATAAGGCTATCTATTAGAAAAATTCATGACATTTAGAATTTTAAGAGGTAAAATAGCATTAAAACATTCCTTATGAAAATATAAAAATGCAAGCAAGTTGTCAAAGAAATTTGAAAACAAATTTGAATAAATTTGAAATTAAACAAATTCTGAAACAAATTTGAGATTGTTTCATAAAATAAACTGTTCAAAAATTAAAAATATCTTCCATATTTTCGCCAAAAATCAAATTTTAACATATTAACCCTACTTCAAATCATAGGAATTTTGTATTATTTAACTAGAAATAAAATGGAAAGAAATTCACTAAAAATCCTGGGCATAATTTATTCAAATAAATGTTCTTTATACAAGGAGCATCGAATCTTTTGCAACCAATTGCCTATCATCAGTTGATATTTTTTCCTTGCCCTACATCATTAAGATTTAATGATGCATTTGATCTGAAACTTAGAATTTGGCAACAACATTAATATTCACGATGTTATCTGATATTTTGAAAGTAATTAATCGATTGAAAAAATAATTTTGGATGGAAATCTTCAGCAACATTATCTTTAAAAACAAAATTTTGCTGGTGAAAAATATTCACTTTTTAAGCATATATTTTGTTTTTTAATTGTTATAGTTAGAAAATGATGTAAAAATATTTTTACACCAAGCAGTTTTTGAATGTAGGCTGTTTGCCAAGACAGATGCGCCGTGTATTTCCAAGTGATTAACGATAAAATAAATATCAAATTTCTTCCTAACTTTATAGCGAAAAAAACATGTACGATATTTTCGAATTATCACTAAGCACAAAAAAAAGAAGAAAAAAATTCATTTACAAAAAAACTGCACAATTATTCCACTAGGTGACTGCTATCTTATACATCTTGACCCTTTTAGAAAAGAATTTATTTAATATCCTAATTATATGAGGCATCCTATTTGATTAATTTATTGAAAGTCCAATACAACAAATATACAATTTAACGAAAATCTCATTATAAGTGATTTGCAATACATCTTCTACAAATCAGTGCTAAATATTAGCAGTAATTGGTGACTAGACAATAAGCTCTAATGTCAGGTTTTTTTCAAATTTAATTTGTATTTCTTTTGCATTATTTTGTGGTTTCATCTATAACATTTATTTTTTAACCGTCAAACTGTAGAAATCTCTAACCATATTTTGATAACCTTACGTTTGTCCTGTTTTTTCTAAACACGATCCTTCCAAATGAAATAAAGATTTATATAACACTATATAGCCAACAAAAACGTAATTAACCTGGTCTGTCTATTTTTATTATTCCACATGTAATTCAGCAGATAAAAAGCAAAATTATTCCCACTTTATTTTCAAAAATGATAGTAACTAATGATAATTCGTTTGAATATTTAATGAAAAAATTAAAACTATTTGGATTTCATAACTACATTGAAAATTACTGTCAAAAATTGGGCAGAAAAATACTTTAATATATATTTAATTGGTGATAAAATTTCACAAACTGAAAAACTTTTTAACTGAACTGCTATCATTAAAATAATATTTCAGAATTTTAAAATGGTTTAAAATCGTTTTATGTAACAATATTTCCATAAAAAATGAACCATTGCAAAATGTCCAATTAAAATTCTAAATAATGTTTTTAAAATTCCTTATAGATATGTGTTTTTCTCAAATAATTTCACCTCTTAAAATATATTTGAGACAAATGTTTTAGTTTTAAGACAAAAAAAAGTTGGATTATAGGGCACCAAAAAACACACAAACAAGTCCTATACGAATTATAGAAAAAGTATTGTAATCATCCAAAAGTTTGAATTCCAAATTTTGAATCAATCTCCATGTCTAATACTTCCCTGAGTCTGAAAATACATTTTTTTTGTATTATGTCTGTCTGTGAACACGATAATTCTAAATCGTTTTGAGTTATATGGATGAAATTTCGTTCATAACTTTCGACAAAATTAATAAATATGTATCATTTTATGCATGGAATCTTTTCTCAGTGAATTTGTAAGTCCCACTGTCCGACTACAAGGGATCTCGATAACTATAAAATGCAAAGAGTAGATAGATAAAATTTAATATGCACGTTTAGTATTTAAAATATAAATAGTTATCACATTTTGAGTCAAATCCATCTAATGGTTGACCATCTGTTTGTCTATATTTTGTAATATTCATAAAACGCAATGTCTCGAATCAATGAAATTTAGATACCTTCTTCTAACTGTAATTCCATGTCATATTTTGATGTCAAATGCTTTTCGAAAAAAACGTATTCTCCTGACATATCCTGTAAAAATAAGTCAAAAGTCCTACAATTTGTAACTATCCTTCATCATTCATTCATAACTATCTTTTGTATTCGTGGCTTTTTTCAATTTGCTGTTACCACCACTATGGGGATAAAAATTTATTGCAGAATATTTGAGAAAATTTTGGAGAGACGTCACCTACTAGTTATTAGTAGAAATACAAAAAGGGTGTGTTTGTAATACATAAAAATTTAGCAAATTTTGATTCTGAAGTCAAAATTTAGCAATTGTTTTGAATTAAGAAAAAAAAAATTCCTGCATTTCTCATTAACGATCTTCGTAAGAATTATTGAGGACAAAACAATGAAACGAAACACCCTTGCAAAGGTTCACATTTCTTTCAGCAACATAGAAATCCTTCATAAAGGCACATAAAATCACATGAAGCATTCAGAATTTTCAAACGAGTATAAGCTTGGAAGTGCTGCGACTGATACACAAAGATAGGACAAAATAGCTTATATAAGAGGCATTATAGGAAAAACAAAACCTTGAGTTTTTATTTTTCATTCTAAAATTTGACGAAATGGAAGTGAACGAAGAAACAAATGATAATGCTATTAAATATGACAACAGGATTTCAACAAAGGGAGAATAAGATAAAGAAAGGGAAATTTCATCTAGATCGTTCTCAGAAAACAGATTAATATGAGCATTAAATAGCATTGGATTTATTAGGTTGGTGCGTATGAAATGTCGGATTCTCTTTACATGCGGACGTTTGTCTCCCTGTTTTCGTTATACTTTTGTCTTTGGCATAACCTCATTCATAGTCGTATTGTCCATTGCCAGAGACTCATTTCAGCAAAATAGGTTTTCTCGAAGGTTTTCCCTTTTGTTATTTCTTTTGAGTTTATTGCCGATATGAATTCTGCCGACATTCGCGTCATTTTCTTATATGAGTACAAACTTGGTAATAGTGCTGCAAAAGCTGCACGCAACATAAACCAAGCGTTTGGGGAGAATACGGTTAACGATCGGAAAGTGCAGCGTTGGTTCGAAAAATTTCGGACTGGCGATTTTTCACTGCAAAATGAGCCGCGCGGAAGACCCAAAACGTCTGTGAAGAATGATGACCTGAAGGCTCTAGTGGAAGCGGATCCAGCCGTATCCACGAGGGAACTTGCTATCAGGATGAAAGTTGACCATACAACGATATTGAGACACCTTTCTGAGATTGGCAAGGTTAAGAAGATGGACAAGTGGGTACCGCACGCACTGACAGAGCGAAATAAGCTGGAACGAACTGGAATATGAAGTTTTGCAGCATCCACCCTATTCACCGGATCTCTCGCCGACCGATTTTCATTTTTTCAAGCATTTAGAGCTGTTTTTAAGGGGCAAACACTATGAAAATGAAGACAGTCTAAAAAACTCGATATCAGAGTTTATTAATTCTAAAGACCAAAATTTTTTTAAGACAGGCATCTACGCTTTAAAATCTCGTTGGGAGAAGTGTATTGAAGCGAATGGAGCATACTTTGATTGAATAAACAGCTTTTGAAGAAAGATATGCAGTTTTATACAATCACTTAAGAATCCGACATTTCATACGCACCAACCTAATATTTTTATAATTCTTCAACAGCAACAATTTCACAAATTATTGCTGTATTACACGAAGGACAAAATTATGTTTTACAATTGATAATGTTTGAACACTTTTTTTACAAAAAAAATCTTAATGAAAAAGAAAGATGTAAACCTAAGAATTTTATCTTTATCCTTATATGACCTGACGTGGTTATGATTCGTTTCTGGCGAGAAATCCATTATAGCGACTTGTACAGTAATTATCATTATAGTAATATTTTAATTTATTTCAATTCATATATGAATACGAATATGACCAGAAAATATTAATATTATCCAAGCAATTGTTGTGCATTAATTTAACTGCTGCTTTGATTTAATCCACCGATTGCCGAATCTTTGAAATCACCATTCTAAAATGCTTATATTATTTTATAACTTAAAACGCTTACAAATATCTTTTTTAAAAAAACAGAAAGACCTGTAATTATTAGCTACCCGATAATAGCATAAAATAATTCAAATTTTTAATGGTGAATTATAACTATATTTACCGATGAAAATCGTGGAATATAGCTGAAAACATACTTTGCATCTTTCATACTAAGCAGGAAATAAACAGTTGGGAAGTTAATTACACATTTTAATATGAAAAATGTTGTGAGTCGAATACTAATAATTGGATCATTAGATGCTAAGGAGATGATGAGGCATTTAAAAAATTAATTAAGGGTTAAATTAAATTCTAAAGGTTTTGTAAGTTTTTTGCCAATCCATTAGAAGTATAGATTAATGAAATCTGTATTTGTTAAGTTCCTGCAAGTTATTGCATATTGGAGTGACTTCACGTCCATTTTACAATAGCAAAAAGAGCTGTGGATTAAAAATTTAGAGAGGGTCCTTGAATGTGTATCACGTACCATTATCAGCTGATCTCATCTGCAAAAACTAAAGCTTTCGTTGTTTCCTTCATTCACAGAATCCTCACCATTGGAATGCTCCCAAGGAATCTCTTTAAAGGCGTTTTCGAACTACTTTGATGATTACCTTGATCTTTTTATATTTACCACACTATAAATTATTACTTTTTTGATATTTTGACCTGAAAATTCCTCCACAAGAAGTTTGCCTCTCTGTATGAGTAAAAGGAAATTGTTAATTAAAAAATTAGCGAGCTAAGCAGACAATATTAGTACATAGGGTTTGTTTTATACATAAAATATAAATCTCTTCCAATCTGCACCATCTATATTTCACCATCTGTTGCTCAGTGTATATTGTTATATATAACCCACCTAGTATTATATTACACAAAATCATTATGCTTTAAATAAATGTAATTTTCTAAGAGATTCTGTTACTAGAATTGTATTTTTTATCTATTTTAATCAATCGGGAATAAAGAATGAATTCAAAATGTTTATGACTTTTTTCAAGATACATTGGTGCATGAAACATTCATTCTTATAGTTATTTCACTCTGCGCAAAGATTGAAAGGTCTGTGTGAGAGTACGTTCTGTCTAAGTTTCACCTTTTTATCCTTGACTCTAAGTCTGATTTCAAAGGTAAGAAAAATTTGAGTTGAGCCATTTGCGGTCCTGTTCAGTTTTTAGTAGGGATAGGGGGGGGGGGTGAATACTTTATTAGGGATATGTGGAAAAAATTTTGGAAAACCATTCCGTTAGTTTGCATCGTTACGGTGCTTAGTAGAAAAGTCAATTTTTTGGCAAAACAGAAGAAGCAAAAAAGTGCTGACCTTCATCATCGCTCATAAATGTTTTTTCACGACAAATTTTACATTTATTCATTAAAATATGTTTTATGTTTAACAATAAAACATAAAGCATATTAAAAATTAGATTCCACACAATAAAAGAATTTTTGAAACTATAGAATATTTGGTGACATTTTATAGAAGCTTCCATTGGAAAATCCATACTTTGAATATTTAGTAAGCCAAAAAATATATTTAAAATTGTAAACTAACTAGTGTAATATTACACTAAATACAGCTGAAATATTACACTTATTAACCATAAGTGTAATATTTCACATACATTTCGAAATCCTTCTTAAATCTCAGATAAGAGAATAAGAAGATTTTGGCATGGTACTTGGTTCTTGCTCTCTGGTGAATACAGAAATGGTGGCCTTTGGTTATATCTACGATGGTGGGGTGTGCTTCGCACGTGAAAGGTTGTACTGTGGCCGATGATTACACTTAGGACTCAACTTTAGTTCTGGTCATTGCTATCGTGGCACTCCAATTTGTCAGATGTAATTCACGTCCTTTAGGGGACGGTCTGAACAGCCAAGTTGCAGTTACATTTTTGGAGCATGTTTAATTATTGTTGGGAGCAAATTTGTTGTAAATCTCTGCATTTGTTGTAAAAAGAATTTACTCTAAATTTGTTGTAAATAACGAATTATTTTATAAAATTTTTTTGTGTGAATTTATAGATGTTTTATTTTATTTATATTTCAAAAATATTTCTTTAATAACGAAATACCTTCATTATATTCGTTCAGTTATAAGTATCAGAATTTATAGATGTTTTATTTTATTTATATTTTAAAAATATTTCTTTAATAACGAAATACTTTCATTATATTCGCCAGTTCAGTTATAAGCATCAGATCTAACCGAACTAGATATATCTCCAATATATGGTAAAATAATTAAAATCGATGCTACATTCAGTATAGGTATTCAGTATTCACTACTAGTCAACAATTCGGCAATAACTTAAAAATTTGACATTCTTAGTATTTCTGATATAAAAAAATTATATGTATGAATAACTCTTAGAATTTAAATCATCTATTTTTATTTTATTTCTCTAAGATTTCCTTAGATATGATAAATCAGTATTCCATGCGAATAATTTTTCCAACATTCAGTCAGCCCTGCGGCTATAAAATATGAGATTTGGAGAAATTCCTGCCACTGCTTCCCAACTTCCATTTTTGGAAAGTTGATGCTTTAGGGCCTAGAAAGAAGTTAAGATGCATTTTCAGATGTATTTCAATCTCTTTTGACCAAATGAGTAACAAAATTGCTTGCAACTTTTAAAGGTCATCCTCGGAGGATGGCTTAAACATTATTTCAAGATAACTGTCTTTCAGTTAGTTGGAGTTACATTTCGTACTGTATACCTCCAAAAAATGTAGAGTTGCATGAAGATGAATCGGAAAAAGAATAAATTTCATAAAAACAGCTTTTATCAAAGCCTTTATATAAGTGCTTAAAACCTAGAAAATATTTTGTAGTTGATCATTTTCTTTTTACTTCTTAATATATAATTCAATATTATTAAGGCCATAGAATTTTTGGATAATTTGTTTCTCAACATACCTAATAGGTGGTGCTATGGTACTTGAATAAAATTTAATCTATTAATTGGTATTTAAGTCCTGAAAATATTTTAATATTTTCATTATTATTTATCGAGAACACAGAAGTGTAATAAATTTCAAATCTCAAGCCCAGCAGGATCATAATGAAATGTTAGTTAAAAATTCTATCTTCGCAAGCATGAATTAAATTAAGAGATGAAAAAGTAAAGAAAGTATCCTGTATAATGTGGATTAAATGCAGAATTGTGTTATATCAGATGTTTGTTATATATCAAAATCAAAATTTTCTTAAAATTTCTTTTTGAATGTTTACATTTAAATACTTTGGTTAAATGCCTACTTCAATTAATAAAATTTAATTTATTTCATAAATTAAAATAAAATAAATTATATATTAGAATCAACATTAAAATAAAATAACTGCATAACTGAAACGTTATAAAAAATTCCAATTCAAAATATGCCGTCTTGGGATACTGACAAAATTTTTATAACTAATAATTGAAATTTACAGACATAATTTCTCTACGACACTTAATCTATTCAAAAACAAGAAATTGCATTTTTATCCATGAAAAACAGATCATTCGGTTGCACTGACAGTATTAATAATTTTCCTCACATCTTTAAAGTTTTATATCTACAACAATCTATGATTTCAAACATAGCATTAAGGTGCTTCTTGTTTTCTAACTGTAAATGACAAATTAATTTAATGATTAAGGGCCTGGTGTAATAATAACGCTTGTTTGCCAAATTAATTTTTGAGGTGCTTTTTTAGCAAATTTGATATCCCTAAAAGCAATTTATTTCCATTTCACACAGCCACCCAAAATAACTGATTTTTGGGGAATTTTTGGAAGATAACATAATTTTGTCATGTTTGATGAGAAAAACCTATTTTATATTTTACTGATTTTTGTAAAGATTCTTGTATCAACAAAGAGAAATGTAGATGTAACTTATCTAATAAAAATACGAATAATAATTGCTATTTGTTCCATCCAGTAAAAAATAATATGGAAAGAGATTGTCCACACCTACCAGTAGCATTTTGTGGACTGAATTATGTGTCAAAGACAACGCACCACCTAATTAGGCTTAGTATTCAATTATAGACAAATTAATTCTGCCTTCTTTGCTTCGTTAAATTTTGAATTCAATAAATAAACTGTGGATTCTATCTACTAATTTTAGACTAAAAAAAATGGCAAATTTGACCACTTAAGGTAAGTGGAGGGACTATTAAAACTTCCAGCACTTATGTACTGACCATTTGGCAGAGGTTAATCATTGCCAGGAACGTCATTTTAATCATACTTATGATAAAATCTGATTATATTCACCATCTGTATGCAGTTAAATCTAAATTTTGCCAATGGCATGCAGTTAAACTTAAAATTCGCCAATGACCCGCTGTTATGCTAAAAGTTCGCTCATGACATGCAGTTACTCCAAGAATTTGCCAAGGGCATGCGATTAATGCACCAGAATCAAATTGCTTTTATGTATGTTAAATTACATGTTTCGTATCAAATCGAGAATATCACAACATTAATATAGTTAATTCTAAAATTTGCCAATGGGGTGCAATTATGTCAAATGTTCGTCAATGGCATTAAGTTAATACATCAGTATCAAAATGCTCTTACGTACGTTCAACTGTCTGTTTCGTATTCAATTGAGGATATCTCAAGATTAATAAAATTAAATCTAAAATCTGTCAATGGTACGCAGTTACTCCAAGAGTTCGCTAATAATATGTGATTCATACGCCAGTACCAAAGAGTTATTATGTTATGTTAAATCCCCTATTCAGTATAAAATTGTGTGGATCCCAGGTATAACAAAATTAAATCTAAAATTTGCCAATGGCGTGCAGTTACACCAAAAGTTTGCTAATTACATGAGGTTAATACATCAGAACCAAAATGCTGTTATATATGTTAAATCTCCTGTTACGTATAAAATTGACAATATCACGAGATTAATATAATTAAATTTGAAATTTGCCAATGCCATAAATTTGCGTCAAAAATTCACCAATTGCATGCTGTTACTCTAAAAGTTTGCCAATGGCATGAGATTACTGCACTTGACCTTATGTATGTTTAATCGCCTGTTTCGTAATCAATAGAGGATATCGTAAGATTGTTAGCAAATTTTAGATTTAATAATATTAATCAAAAATTTGCTAACGGCATGCAATAAGCTCAAAGTTGGCCAACGGCATGAAATTAATATACCCAAATGTAATCATGTATGTTAAATCGAATGTTTCGTATCAAATTTAGGATATCATAAGATAATAAATAATTCCTTGATAGCTCAACCTGAAAGCAGGCTAAATTTTTACAATGTTTAAGAGCATTTAATCGAACATTGAATGAATACGCTCATGCATTTAAAATAAATAAATGAATTCATTTATATCAATAGATATTCTAGTTTTCCACCCTTTCCATCTGTCAGCAAATTCTTTCGCACCACACTTAAACATTTCAAAATTCCACGCATACAAAATCAAAATGAAATACCTCTTTTAGCCCCGATTCAGAAGGCAACCATCTATTCCTGGTAAATTCGAAGCACTTGGCTATTTTTAAATTTCCTGAAGAGCACTTCGTCGAGAAATTTTTACTTAAGAGCCTTTAAAAAGATCATTAAATATTCATCTGGAACGTGTTCTTTCACTCTATACGAAAAGGGAGGGGAGGTCTTCCCCTTTCCCCTTCTTTTTTCTCATGATGGGTCTTTTCAATCTCCTTCTCGTGTGTCTGCAACACTTTCCATCCAGAATGATCTACAGGGAATTGACAATTCGATGATAATACTAATAGTTTGAAAAAAACGGAGGGGGGTATCATTCCGGTAATTAGATCTGAGGTACAGAACGGCGCGAGTCCCTAGGTAATTTCTTAGTACACTTTGTTCATGCCGGAAGACGTCATTATGTCGAGATGTTTAAGAGAAACGAGAATGTGGGAAGCAGGAGGAAAAGGGAACAAGATGGAGAAAAAATTTTTTTCTTTCTATAACCAACTCTTTTCATTTTTATAAATGATTCTGATTTTAATTCATACAAACGTTGAAGAAATAGCTCGATGCATTAGATGATGTCAATATGTCATTATAAGTTTAGAAATGTATCTAAATCAGTAAATAAAAAGATGTATCATCAAAATTTTTTATCAAAATATTTCTTCTATTTTTGCTAAGGTATATAAATATGAAAGTAGTACTTTTAAGATTTTCTTAACATAATGTTATCATATTGTTATATAGTATAGAAAACAATGATTAAACTTTAAAAATAAAATAATAAAGTTGATGAAAAATGGATTTATTACATATATTAAGAACAAATAAAATATTTGCTTTATGTAGAACGTACATGGGTATTAAATAATATAAATAATATATTAATACTAATTTAGACAATATACGTATATTAATTTGAAAATAATACTTTTAAGTTTTTCCTATTGACGAATAAAATAGGTGTAAAGTTTTTTTTTACTGAAGTCTATTGAATTTTCAAAAGATGTGTAAATAGTTTTTTCGCATTCTTTTTCATCTAGAGAGAATAAATTGAATCTGTTATTAATTTTTCAGTCAGGAATTATTACGAAATCAAGACGCTAATATCAAATTCCTAAATTCTTTTCAGAAGTTATTTCTTTATGCATTTTTTTCAACTCGTATATAACATGTTATCAAGCCTTTGCATTTTTTGTATCATATTAAAGGCGTGCTGTACTCCAATAACTGAAACTCGATAGTGAATTGAAACGAGATACTTAATCATTAAAACGATTTATGAATCTGAACGAAGATGAAATTATTTATAAATGTAATCAACTTATAAATAAGAAACTTATAAATGGCCCTGGCTACATTTAGTGCAATAGATTGTGGATTATTTGATCGAATATTTGTGGATTTAATTTCATCATCCAAAAAAAAAAAGGCTGAATGATAAAATTAATCTTTTTTAATAGCATTTTTATAAATAAAGTTTTGACCATGGGGAGATCTTTCTGGTTTCTATTATTTACAAAGTAATGTTATTTTAGGTCAAGGACATGTTAAGAATTGTTGAAATGGCTTAAAAAATAATTTCAAACCAACGGTTGTAGTCTTTCCCAAACTTTCTTTTAAATTTTTAGTAGAGGATTTCTTTTAAATTTTGAATAAAGTTCAAAAATGTGAGAAAAATTCAAAAAAATCAGAAAGTTTTTAAATTTCATTTAGCGTCTCCAAACTCTGGAATTTCAATTTTTTTGACATCCCAAAAAATGCCTTGTGTTGGAGTAGAGCCCAATCATTAAAAAATATTAACTTTTGGTGTGAATTGAGCAATTTTAGTGAATTAGTCATATGATTCTTGGTCAGGGTTTTAGTGATTAATTTTTAGCATATGATTTAAAAAATATTTAAAAATAGAATTTAGATTTTAGACGATTTCTTCTAAGCTGATTGGAATGAAAATTTCACATAAAAAATATTTGTGGATACAAAATCCCATAAAAAATTTGATATATTTAAAAATCATTGCGTTTACATCTTCTGAATGTACAGAGCAGCAAATGATTAACCCTTGCTTGATTCGGATCAAAATTTCAAAGATATATACTAAATCTATGGCCTATAGATACTAAATCTATGGCTGGCGTCCTGTCTTAAGGGCAGAGCTTCTTCTCCTTGATCTGGGTTCGACTTCTGGTTCAGATATGGTTGTTCTTCCCTTGTGTTCTATTTGTGGGATTTGTGAATGAATCTCCTTATAGAAAGAGGTTATACCAGCAAATGTGTGTGTGTCATCTTCATTTGAGCTGGAAGTTAGACTTCTGCCTTCAAGTGCTCAGATGCCTTTATCCTCAGAAGCCACTGCATCCCCTTTCCGTGTTACATGCTCATCACTAGATCTGTGCATCTTCTTTAATTATTTTTAATCTTTTCGCTTCGCTAGTTATCGTGTTAACTTATGTACTAACAGTCGAGCAAACTGACTTTTCCAGAACGGAAATGGCTCAAAGTTTGGAAGAAATTTACAGATTTGGAGTAAAGACCGTGTACCAAGTTCCATCCAATAATCTAAAATCGTTTCTGAGTTATCTTCGCCGCAAACAGACGAACAGACATTTGAGAAAAATGTGTTTTTCGAATTGTGGGAGTTCTGAAATGTAGATTCATCAAAATTTCGAATTCAAATTTTTTGAGGCTTACTTTCCCTATATTTCATATCGGAAAGCGAAAGGAAATGTTAATTCGGGGTTATTAGATTTGGGATGCAGAATGACATTTATCCCAAGGTAATTTTGGGGAAAAATTTCTTTCAGCCTTTAGACGTCATTACATCTAGGCATTTCACAGATAACAGAAAGTAGGCAGCAAGAAGAAAAAGAAACAGATTAAAGAAAATTTATTTAAAATATTTTTCTATTTTTGTAAATTATTTAGTTTTTAATTTATAAAAATGATAAAGAGACATGCTGATGCTTCAGTTCAGATATATACAAAAGATTGTGGATCAGTGTATTTAATGCTATCTTTTAGAATTTTCACCGATTTCATTTCTTTTATTAACCTTTAACTGGGGAGGTGAAATTTAAGGACTTAACTGGGTAGTGCGGTGTTTGAGACCACATTTCATTTACACTCAAATTAAATTTTCTAATGAAAGTATTAGAATGAAAAACTTCCAATATATTTTGCAGATATTTTTCTTCATATAGAAATATGTTTCCGAAATTTTTCAAAACATATTATCATTAAAAAAATTAATATGTTGGAATATACATTTTTTTTCTCAAATTACGCGTTTATACTTCATATCTCGGTTTTCTTCGGCATTTTAAATATACAGATTAAGAACTAGCATTAAAATCAAACTATAAATTCTGTATATATTTCTCTTGTTATATTAATGTATTTTATCAATTTTTCAAAAAATAATATTAATGGAAAAATGAATTATGTTTCAGCACACATATCGGAATCAATTGAATCCGAACTTTCGTCGAAAAAATTTTCTGTAAATTATCCTTATCACTAAAATCACTTTCTGCTTCGATTAAAATGTTTCTGGAGTATTGCTTCATAATAGGATGAATAAATTTATCCTATTATGATGATAATTGATGATATTCGAGGCCTAAGTTTTTGCGCTATCTGCTAACCCTTGTTTGGTACTGGAACAATAACAGTAAGGGAGTGGTCTTAGTGACCGCGCTCAAAGAAATAACTGAATTATTTTTAAAAAAAAGCAGCCTCTGAAACCGGTTAAAAAAGGGCAAGTGTATTGAAGATCATGAAACAAGAAGATACCGGGTCAATTCATTCAATTGAGCTAAAAATAGAATAGGGGTGACCGAAAGTCCATTATAAGCGGTCTCACAGACAGTTAAGTGCTAAAATCTCCATTAGATTTAACATATGGAGTGAATTTTTCTCATTCAATGAGTTTTGAAATATAAATGCATAATACGATGAGAAGAAGTTAATAAACTTATTTTTACTATTGCTATACAGATCGCGAAAGGTACATCAACGAATAATAGAGATTTGTTTGGCAATATTTATAGAAAGAATCAACGGAAGGAAAAATTTGTTTAGAAGACTTTTATTTACAGTTCTTTTAATAATATAATGTCAAAGCTTTTAAACTAAAAATTATAATAAATGATATTTTTGAGAATATATATTTTATATATTCCTGTATGCCTATCTGATTTATTTTGTCTCTAATATTAACGAATATTAGTAAACAAATAGTTATCATTGATTAGTCATCGATAGTGCATTGATTAGTTGATAAAAGCTGCCTTCTTTTGCTTGGAGATATAAGGAAAGTCACATTACCTTATATAAGCCATATATACCGTAAGCCATATACTGCCTTCCCTCAATTAGGTAGTCAGAAATAAATACTGAATGATCACATCGCCGCTATAGCAACACTGGCGGTAACTGTGATTGAGTCCTGGAGGCCATTACCGGCCACAATATAACCCTCCCAGTAGGAAGTATGCCTAGTCATCGATGGAAGTAATCCGAACCCCCACCTTTAGTGTACCCTTCGGGTTTGCGAGATCCAACCACCATGTTGGAAGGAGAGATGTAAGAAAAAGAAAATTTCATTCTTCAAGTCCATTTCCTCTTCTAATCTTACAGGACTTCAAACTGTGAATATGTTAATAGGTTTACGAGAATGCAATTGATAAAATTTCAATCTATTCATCGCAAATCTAAATTAAAAAGAAATTTAAATTTGTGATTGAAAATCACTTTTTAATTCTAACTTCATCGTATTCTAAAAAAAAATCTAAAGAAAATTGATGATTTAACAAGAAACAAAATTTCAGTTTCCATCTCCGATTTTAAAGAATTTACAAAATAATGAATATTTTCCATTTGGAAATCAAACCAAAAAATTCATGATTATCATGTTTATAGATGTAGAGATTACAATTAGAGAAATCGAATAGACTTCTGCTCGTAGATATATTTTCAGATTATTCAGTTGATAGAATTCCTATAATGTATTCCTCTTAGATAAACAACAATATTGTTGTTGTTGTTTCTTATGGCACTTGCCATGGACAAACCTGCAGGTAAGAAAACAGTGATCAATATTATGGTCTTACTGTTTATCAAATCACAATCTCTTTGTTATTTAAATTATATTTTTTCATCGCAATTTTAAATAAATGTCGGTAAAGAAAACAGCATTCACTAAATTCTTATAAATAACATCATAGTAGCTTTATTGCAATAATTGCCTGTTTTTCAGAATCCGCAGAAGGAATTCCATTTAAAATCAAATAAACAAATTTGCAAAAGTGAATTTCATAAACAAAAATATTTGCTGCTTTTCATTTCGATGTTGCCTATCAACATTTCATACACCTGAAAAGTGATTATGCATAATTATCTCACAATAACTCATTACTAAAATTTCTTCCAAGTATTTGTAATAAATACTTAGACTCTTTCTTATTTTTTTATTTATACTTTCTTATTTTTTTAGAAAAATAGATCAGAATTCCAATTTAAAATATGGCGTTTTTGAGTTTTCTAACTTGTTATCAAATTTAATATGGAAACGACATAAAAAAATCCTTAGCAATAGCAAATATGAAAAAAAGTGTTTTCCGCAAAATTCAGTATTTTAAACTCTGCTTATATTTTAAATTTCTTCGGAGATATTAAAATATTTTTAGAAATCGTTTTATGTAATAAATTACCGCAATGAAGCAGATTTCATTTTCCAGGTTGCTTAGCAACAGTGATTATTCAATCGCTGACTTCAGTGATTGGATGCTTTTTTAACAAAAAAGCAATACGTTGCTTTATATAACATCAATGGTATTTAAAAAGTGCAAAACAGACTATATTTTGGTTTATACTACTTCAAATGCATTGAAAAATACAAAACAGATTATATTTTGTTGGCTAAACGAATGAAATATTTAGAATAATAAATTTGAAATCAAGTTGTAAACAGAAAACGAATTAACTTTTGAATTCTTTGAGAATATTGTAAATAGAAAATATTCATTAAATATAGGGTTCCTTCAATTTTAAACAGTAATTGTTGACGCCTTCGCCAAACCTTATTTTGAAATTAGTGTACTATTTCAATGATGTTTGATGTTTTTTTTGTTCATGTTTAGGATTTCCATTCAAGAGTTTTTTGTAAATATTTGTGTTTATCTAAAATCTCTGCGTTTCCGAAATAACAAGCCGATAAATTTGTTGTTAAAAAAATGCTTATTTTTTTCCAAAATTAAAATTCTTTGATTTCAAATAGAATTTGCTAATTAATCAACAACCAACAGTATTTACAATATGAAATATCCTTCTATACAATTGCCATCGTGGATGTTTATGGATCGTGAATACATTAAAAATGAAGCGGGTATTTTTTTCTTTCTGTAATAAGTGATATAGAGAAAGTATAATCACCGTAAAAAAATTTGAACTCGATATTTTAACGAATCTCCAAGTTTTAGACCTCCCTGAGTTCGAAAAATACATTTTTGGAAAATGGTGAGCGGTCTTCAAACAAAATTTGTATATTTCCACAAAATTTTGAGCAAAATGTGTCCAGAAAAATAAGTCTGTCCGGCTATCCAATTACAAGTTCACACGACAATTACAAACTGAAGAGAGTATGATAAATAAAATTCAAAACATAGATTTAACATCTATAATGTAGATATCTACCAACTAGCTGGTCAATTCCCATTACGGGTTGACTGTATGAAATATGTAATTGTTTAGAAATATGTAAACATGATAATTCAAAAATGCGATGATTTAAACGTATTAAATTTGGTCTGGGACTTTGTGACTGCAAAGGTAGTTTGTTATCACACTTTTTTTCTCAATAGAATGAGAAACAGGAATTTAAAGTACAAATTCGATTTTTGAATATTATTACTCACATGTCAAAGATTAATCTCCAAATAGTTCAACAAACATTTCACATGACTTAATAAAAATTTTAATTTCAGGCCAAAAGTTAATATTTCGTAACTACTATACTCTAGTATCACATAAGGCATTTTCTAGAATGAAATTTTTTTATGAAGTATGGGATAAAGTTTGGGAAGACTTCAGACTCTTATTTAAAAATCAAACTAATAAACAATAATCTATGCATTTAATACATATTTAAACGAAGTCAAACATAACAAAAGAAAGGAGAGGAGAAAAAAAGATTCCTAATCTTTGTACCACTTTTTTCATCTGTTTTGTTTTTATTTAATTTGAATATATCAGTTGTTGTCACCTGCGTGTAATAAATATTTAATTATGCAATTTTTAGTGTAAATACAAACTTATAAATACCTTCCTTTATATAAAATTGAAAATTCTCTCTTGAAATTAATGTCTGAAGAAAGCAAAATTATTTAATCGCATTGTTAACATATTCCAAAAAATCTCGTATGAAAGATTGAATGAAGTTATAAAATTGGTTTGAATTTCATTCATGAATTGCATTCAAAATTAAGTTCCGAAATTTATTTAAATTTTAAACAAAATTGCACAGAAATAATACTTCTCTCTCTAAAAGATCTATTTTTGAATTTTAAAGCAGTATAAAAATAATGCCTTTTTCATTGATAATATATTTTGAAATAATTCAAGATTAATTAAAAAATTTTGTTATATTTTTAATCAATTAAAAAATTAAATGAGCTCCTATTGCTCAAGTATGTGCCAAAAAAAAAGCATAAATACCAATTTTATCAGATTTTGGAAACTTTGCTAACCTTTTCAATCAAACAGCCTGATGTAGAAAATTTTGAATAATATAGAAGTACATATTTATTAATATAAAGTATGCCAAACAAAAAAGTTAAAATTCATTTGTTTGTTTGTTTGTGTAACTTTAAATGTTTCGATACGATAGAATTTCAGATATAAATATACAGCTGACGTTCTTTTTTGTCAGAGCAAAGTTTGATAAATTGTACAGTTATAAGCAAAAAAGACCTTATTAAATTTATGAAAAATAATATTAAACTTATTTATATCACGAAATTTAACTAATCGTCAATGCCATGTAAAAAATGAAACCTTATTTAAGCCGCACTTTATTTTAAAAGTTAGAAAGGCAATTAAGGAATATTTAATAAGAAAATTTGTTAAAAACAATTTTTCCAACAATCTTTTCTTTCAATCGTTCTAATATTATTCCGTTTTTCTATATGCGGGCAAGTGTTAGAAAAATACAAATGAAAAAAAATCAATAAATTAGTATACACCATTTCTCAACTATTCATGAAATGTTATTTTTTCATTTCGGATGTATATTAAAAGTAAAGAGCTGCGCTTGAGTAAAGAATAGAGTTCCTTTGTATTTCATTCTATTGCACAAAATTCTAAATTTTTCACCAAAAACGTTTTACATGTAAAAAAAATGAAGTGAAAGGTTAAATATACATCTTTATATAGAGTTTCGCATCTATACACAGAAATGTAATTTATTTAAAATGATTATTAAAAGTAAAAAGAAAAATTGAATGCTACTGAATAATGAAATGTGTGTTGGTCTGTCGAGAATGCAAGAATAAAAATACTTCTACAAAATTTTCACATTATGTAAAATAATGCAGCAAAAATGGAAATGGGAAATGTTAAGTGAATTCGCGTAAATAATTTTCTGCTAAAATATTAAAATGTAATTCATTTACGATAGATAATAAGAGAGAGAGCGAAACACTGCGGCAAGTGAGAGTAATGAAGGATGTGTCAGGTCAATTGCCCAAGAATTTAAACATATTCAGAAAACAGTTCTAAAATTGAAAAATTACATTTGAAATAAACATATAATTGTTAAAGAAATATGTTTAATTAAGCAATTGTTAAACCTATTCTGAAATATAATGCACTTCAGGTGTCGACTAAAAGAAGAAAAAGTGAGTGTCTATCGAATAAGGAAGAATATTTCAGGCTCTTCGTCTTACACAAATTCAAATATCTTCATAAAAGGGCTGATTCTGAAGAACTACATCAGAAATCAAAATGTAATTGTTAATGAAGTACGTTAATAAAACAATTGCTAAACATACCCAGAAATATAATTAACTTCAGATGTCAATTAAACTAAGAGAAACTATGGAATGATGAAGAATGCATCAGTCTGTGTGTTGAAGGCTCACGAATTCAAATATTCTCACAAAACAGTTCTACATCTGAATAACCTCATAAAAAAGCGGACTATATTTCTTAAAGTACATTACTCAAGCAATTATAAAAAATACACTGAAATATAATTCATTTCAAATGTCTATTAGAAGAGAGAAGGATTATCGAATAATTCAGAATAAGGCAGGGTCTTCGACGTTCCAAATTTAAATATTTTCAAAAACCCATTCTAAATTTGAGGAAACTGTATCAGAAATAAGAATGTAATTGTTAAGGAAGTACGTTAAAGAAGCAATTGTTAAATATACACTGAAATGTAGCTCACTTCAGATGCCTATTAAAAGAGGAAAGAGACAGACTATCGAATTATAAAGTGTCTTGAATTCAAATATGTTCGCAAAACAATCCTGCATCTACAGAACTATATCCGAAATCGAAAGGAAATGTTAAAAGAAGTACTTAAATAAAGCAGTAGTTAAACATAAACTGAAATATAGTAAACTTCAGATATCTATTAAAAGAAGAGTGATGTAATCTATTGAATAGAGAAGAAAGTGCAAATCGGCGCCTGTGTGGCTATTACCAAGAATTCAAAAATCTTCACAAAATATCTGAGAATTGCATCAAAAACTGAAATATAATTGCTAAAATACGTAATTAAATAATTATTAAAAATATCTTGAAATATAATTCATTTCAGATATCAATTAAAAGAAAAGAGAGGGAGAAAACTATTTAGTAATGAAGAATGTGTCGGTCGGAGTCCGTGTGTCGATTGTTCACTAAATATCCATACAAACTTCATAGATTTAGTGAATTATATCCGAAATCAAAATGTAATCATTAAAAAAGTATGTTAATCAGGGCGTTTTTAAATAAACATTGAAATATAATTCACTTCGGAGGTTTATTAAAATAATAGACAGATATAAGTGAATAATGAAAAATATACCGGCATCTGTGTCGATAGTCCACGAATTCAAATATCTTCACATAAATAATTCTTTATATGGAGAATTGCAATAAAAATTGAAATGTAACTGTTAAAGACCAATAATCAAGCAGTTATTAAATGTAGGTTGAAATATAATTCAAATATAATTCACTACAGATGTCTATTAAAAGAAAAAAAGTAACAGATAAACTATCGAATGATGAAGAATATGTCAATATTTGTGTTTCAATTATCCATGAATTCACATATCTTTACAAAATAGCTCTACACATATAGAACTGCACCAAAAATCGAAATTTAATCATTAAAGTACATTAATCAAGCAGTTATCAAATATAAACTGAAATATAATAATAGTTCAACATTTGCAGAATTGCATCAAAAATCGAAATGCTATTGTTTTAAGTAAGTTATTAAAGATAAATTGAAATATAATTTATTCCAGATGTCTATTAAAAGAAGAGAGACAGACATTGTAGATTAATAAAGAATGTTTCAATGTATGTGCATCGATTGTTCATGAATTCAAAGATCTTCACCAAACAGCTCTACACTTGTAGAGTTGCATAAAAAATGCGAATAAAATCGTTAATGTACATTAATCAAGCCGTTATTAAATATAAATTGATATATAATAATAATTCAACATTTATAGAATTGCATCAAAAATCGAAATGCAATTGAAGGGTTTGCTGCAAAAAGAATGTAGCTCCAATTATTCAAATTTGCAGAAAACTGGCGGTTGCATCAGGAGCTACCTCTATATTGCACCAAACAAACTAATGAAACAGCTCCACCGCTTGAGTTAATGAGACAACTAACGATTGGAGCTGTATATTTCTGGCACCAAACGAACATGTTTTTTTTACAATATGATAGTACATTAAAGCAGTTATCAAATGTACATTGAAATATAAATCAAATATAATTTACTCCAGATGGCAGATAAAAGAAGAGAGACTGGCATCATAGATTAATGTAGAATGTATCAATGTATGTGTGTTGATTGTTCATGAATTCAAATATCTTCACAAAACGGTTCTACGTCTATATAATTGCATCAAAAATCGAAATGCAATTGTTAAAATAATTAATCAAGCAGCTATTAAAAATGCACTGAACTATTATAATAATTCAACATTTATAAAATTGCATCAAAATTCGAAATGCGATTGTTTTAAATAAGTTATTAAAGCATTTATTAAATATACATTGTAATATAATTCACTCCATATGTCTATTAAAAGAAGAGTAGATTAATGAAGAATGTATCAATGTATGTGTGTTGATTGTTCATGAATTCAAATATCTTCATAAAAACAGTTCTACATTAGTGAATTGTATCAAAAATTTAAATGTAATTCTTTAAAGAATTTTTTGCATTTACTTTCCCACTCAATGAAGTATAATCCATTTCTGATTCCTGTTTTGAAATCTCTTGCCCTGTGCTTAAAAGTCGGGAGAGAAAGTTAAGAGCTACAGCCCCTCAAAATAGAATCCTCTGATCGATCGATAAGCTCTTGTCCCGGCAATTCCGAGGAAAACAGGGGACAATCGTAAAAGAATTTCTCCAAGAACTCCATGGAAGTAGAAAGATCAAATTTTGCACAGGGAGAAATGTTAAACCGGCCTACGTTCACTGAGACCTCTTTCTCCGTTCAATTTTTGTCAGTTTTTCTTAATCGATAAAAATAGGCGCTATGTGACGCAACAAAATTCATAGAAACGAAAACATTGGTATGAATTATCATCATCAAAGTGTTAAAATTTCATCAAAGGAGAAATATATCGTTTTTGATAATTTTTCTTCATCGATAAAACAAGCTTCATATTTTTCTTTATGCTAAAAATTTAATAAAGTTTATAGGAGCGGAAATATTTGTGGAGAAATCAGTGAATTAAGAATTATCCTCATACTCAAGACCTTATATTTCCAATTGAAGTGTAATATTTCATGATAAGTAAACTTTTGGCCAGTTTTTTTTTTGGTATTTTTCCGTTATACGGGAGCAAGAAAAAAATCGCCAAATAATCGTTAGCTGGGAAAATTGAAAAATCGCCAAAAGGTCGACATAATATGCAAAATTACAGCAAATTTAACGTTGAAACTGCTCAAATTCACGTTATTCATTTTACATCTTTGTTTACTTTTTGTTCACATTGGCGACATTTTTTGTGCTATTCGCCTCGCTTGGCAACTTGGCACGCATTTGGCTCACATTGGCGACTTCTTGCGCCCGTGTAATCGAAAAGTACCTTTTTTATTTGATAAATGGGTTGCATACTATTTTTCATTTTAAAAATTTGTATGAGTAAATATATTCATATAAAAATAATTATGTTATGAATTTTATACACGAATAAAAAATTAAGTTGACTGTCAATGTAAATTAATCTAAAAATTTCTGTTTTCTTAAAACAGTCCATCTATTGTTATGCATACTAAATACTCAAAATAAATCCATAGAAACGTGAATCTTGATATGATGTTTAATAACTCCAACTGGTGGTGGACCTAAAAATAAGAATGTGCGGTTATCGACATTCTAGTGGGTAGAGAAATGGTGTATGGTCGGCTACCACCCATCGATGACAGGATATCCTTCCGGGTTATAACTTTGTCAGTGATGGCCAACCACAGTTCTCTCCATTGTTACTGTGTACCTTCGGGAGGGTTGAAGTATTTTATTTAGGAATGTGATATGATGGTTAATGAGTTACTTACTCGAATAAGATCAGGAAATATTTCTCAAACAAATATTTCATAATACAAGGATTGTATAAGGGATTCAAGTTTTGTCGGTTTTCTTTAATCTAAGAAAATTGGTTGCATATTGCTGTTACGATTACACTTTTTTAAGAAATTCAATGGACAAAAATATTGCAATATATGAGAAGAAAAAGCATTATTTGGTAATACTCACCATCAAACTTTCTTGTACAAAATTTGTACATAAGAAAGCCAAAAGTGACGCCCAGTCCAAATAAATCTCACATGCGTTATAGAAAAAGATCTATTATGGTCGAAACTGTATTTAATAAAGATACTGACTAGTTCTTCGCAGCTCATTTAATCATAAAAGAATACTTTAAAAAGGCCGTTGTTACGAATCCTTTTTGTGTGTGTGTGTGTTTGCTATTATGACAAATAAAAAACTATTTAAGATAAGGGTTTTTTTTTCCTTGCAAGTTATCTTAATTTTTATATTTTACTGCGTTGTCTGTATTGATTCTAAACATATGAATCATAGCTTTGAACTATATATAAATGTAAGATTAGTTCAACTGTGTAATTAATCCTAAAACGTTTCACGTTATTATTTCATGTAGAGACATATTTTGTACTTTGGGATTAATAACATGTACTTCAAGATATCCAAATATAGTATAACATTTTGGAAGGAGGATCCTCTTTGACTTTAAAAACCATCATTTGATGCAATTTATTACACATCTTTTGTTTTATAATTTTGTTTATTAAGTCTAAAAAAATCTGTTATATTCTTCAAGTATCCTAAATTCCCAATAGTTAATACAATTATTGTATTTATTTATTAAACACAGTTAGAAAGTAAATTTTTCTTCATCTTATTAGAAATAATTTTTTTACGATTACTATCCAGCTTCATAGTACAACATATTGTATATTTTGAAATTACACTATTCTTCATATTAAAAAATATTGAAATCAAAGAAAAATACGAGCTCAAGATTTTGATGATTCCAGCTCTCAGACTTCCTAAATGCGAAAAGAAGGAGGAGGGGTGGAATCGATGTTCACATTTGGGGATAAATTTGGTATTTTTATTGTTCATTTTGGCTATTTAGCAGCCTGATAAATCATACACGCAATGAAATGGAAAAAAAAAATTAGAAAAAAAATTAGATTCATGATCTTCGTATCACATTTATGGATTTTGTCAAATTTTCAGCAAAACCCATTCTCCTATATTTTGCACTACTATCAAAATGTAGTTTAATGTAACAATTATGAAACAAATATAGATATATGGATAAAAAATAGTAGAGAATTCACATCTAAAGTAAAAAATTGTTAATCAAATTCGTAACTAAATTCGTCAAAAGATTGATCATTTGTGGTCTGTATTTTCTCATGCATATAAGAGCAATAATTAAGAACTACAATATTTTAAATAAACTAAATTTGATTTGAGATTGTGTGACGACAGTTTATTGTTCTAAATCAAATATCGATTGCAATCCATTGGAAAAAAAGGCGTTCAAAATACATATTCTATTTTCTTCTACTTGTGTTCTAACCACGGAGTAATCGCCTAAAAATGGATCTATAGCTTGATTCATGCCAAAGGTCGATATTTCGATAACTATTGTGTGACAAAGCTGAGCAATTAAGAAACAATCCGTTTTTTTTCTATATCCCGAAGTACACAACAAACTTATGAGATTTAAGAATTGAATGTTTACACATTCATGATGTCAAGATCATTTCCCAAGATCCACCATGTTTTGGTTCAAAACTCGATATGTATATTTGTAAAATGGGTGTTAGATTTGAGTGCTAAACTTTACCTATCTGGATCTTTGCATTTTATAGTTTTCGAGTTTACTTATATTCAAATAGCTACACAGACATACTTTCTCTAAATGGATGGAAATTTAGCAATTTGATAGCAATCTAGAAATTTGGTTATAATTCCATGTATTAAATTTGAGACGTCTAGCTCAAACAGCACTTGATCAGATCACGTTTTTATCGCATTCTCAGACGCACACAACACCACTTCATGCTCCTGCTCCTATAACCCTATGGCTATTTAAGCATTGTAATGAGCTTGAAGTGGGAGAGACATGGAAAGACGCTCCTGCTCTATCCATCCCTGTGACTATTGTTCGATGTCTGACATTTATTGATTGAAATATGGTTAGGGATTTTAACATTGAATAAAGCAAAGGAGCTTTTTGAAGTTCAGATTTGAAAATGGATTTGGCTTATTAAGCGAACTATCAAGCAGAAATTGAAAATTTGTGCTCATTTACAAAACCAGACATTATTTGTGATTGCAAGATTCTGAAAAAAAATAATAAAAATATTTAGAAGAAACTAGAAACAGGGACAGAAAAAAAGAGAATAACAACAAGTACAAGTACACAAATACAAGTAAAAGCTATGTACAAACGCAAAAATAACAGAAAATAAATGTATGGATGAAGAGTTCTACTCTTGGGAATAGTGTTCATGGAACTTAAACAGATCTTGGTTTTCTTCGAGATTACAATTCATTCTTTTAATTTTTTTCCTAGTTCCTTGGTAAGTGGCAATCTTAAATAATCAGACTATCAAACAACTAAACATAAAGTGAAAAATGTGATTTTCAGATTTCTAAGAAGTCTAAAATGTGGGGATTCATCGAAATTCGAACTAGAATTTTTTGACAATTACAATATTCCCTCTATACTTAGTTCACAAGGAAATAAAAATGTATAAATAAGTGATTCTTTCTTTTCGAAAATTATTTAATTAATTAATTTACTGTAATAGAAAATTGTAAACTATAAAAGTATGGAACGATAAATAATTTAAATTATTCTGCATAAGCCATAATACTGACTCTCAGTCTTCTCAAAGGGACTCGGAAATAAATACTGAATGACCTGATTTCCGCTACAGAAACAATGGCGAGAACTGTGGTTGAGTCCTGAGGGTCATCACCGCCACAATACAACCCTCCCCGTAAAAAATACGTTCCGTCACAGATGGGAGGAATTATTGTAAACGCCAGGTTGGCGAGATCCAACCATCATGCCGGAACATTCATCCCCAAATACGAGATGACCCTCTGTGAGTTATTAAATCAGCATGAAAATTTTTGGACTTTCCTTAAAAATATGCAAGCAAATTATTTTTAATTATTTACAGACAATCAACAAAATCAGTACAATGGTATAAACAATTTTCTTAAATTTAAATTGTCTGCCCTAATTCTTGGTTTATTGAATTATGAAGGCAAAATCATACCATACCATAACTGTAGAAAGACAGCAGAAATACAAATAATTTTGTAGAAATATTTTGGGGAATTAAATTTCCTATTTTCTTTACGAAAGTTATACACGCATTGATTTTTTTTTTCTTTTATAAATTTTTGAGGACCTTCTTAAAAACGGGTTACATACACACTTTTCTGAAGCATTTTTTATTTCTTTACAATTTATTAATGTAAATACTTAAATACATAAGGATACAACCTTACTTTCCTTATCACATTTTTTTCCTTCGTAACATTACTTTACAGATCTAAATTTTTTTAATAAAATTTCTATAGCTCGCTTTTATTTTCAAAATTTTAAAGCTAATATGCTCACTTTTGATTATAAACTCTTTACATAACAAAGTGATATGTTATCGAATAATGTTACATGATTTGTATGGAATATTTCTTTATGATAATTTTTTATCTCTGTTCCTGCTAAACCTCAACAGAATTCTTTTTAATTATAAAACTGGTTTGGTTTTTTCATATTTCAATTTCATTAATTTGATTAATAAATATTGGTAGCAATTTGCAAATAAAAATTGGATAAAAATTTGGATTGGGTTAAACTAAAAGGGTTGAATGTAAACTAGAAATTTGCACTTTATCACGTGATAAAACATACAAATATAAATGTGTTGAAAATTTAAACTATCAAAGTAAAAAAAACTAAGTAATCAAATTCAGTAATTTATGACAGTAAGAAATACAAATTAAAAACTAAAAAAACTTTTCATGCTATGTTAACAGCTTTCTTAGTGTTTCTGCTACGAAATAAAATCAAAAGCAAGTATCTTCTTTAAATCTAACGTGCAGCGAAAACTTTATTGCCAAACGTTTGAGATAGGCAAACATGTATTCGGAGAACAAAGTAATACTTGACATTCTATACAATGGTAACTGGTCTCTGTTCTTACTGGTTTACCACAGGAATCTCTTATGGGAAAACAGAGTACACTGTTTCGTTGGATTTAATTTTTTTTTCAGTAGCAGGAATCACTATCTGAAAAATAATCGCTTTCGCTATTTTGCATCATCACCATTATTTTGCTTTTCTCCTACGCAGCTATCCTTCTTTATACATTAATAATCCACAAGCAGGCGTACCGGCGTCCTGGCTTAGAGGTAGCATGTCGTTCTAGAGTTCGAGTCACGGTTCAGGCATGAGGGTTATTCGGTGTTCTATCTGTGAATAGTGTGAATGTGCCCCTTCGTGAAAAGGGGTTGTGCAAGCGAATGTGAAGCACGATGAAGCTAAGTCGTATTCTTGGCCCTAGTTGGGGCTACTGAAAAACAAGGGAAGCTAACTTAGGCTTAAGATCGCTGACAGCGATCAACGAACTGGTCAATGACAAGTACCCTTACAAGCAACAATAACAAGCAGGCGGGTACTATACAATAAGGGAAACACGTGACAAGGAACCGCAAAACGAATGGAACTTGGTAACTGACAATCAAAGCAGAAAATTTCCTTCCATTTCCTCCAGGCCAAGTAAAACCGTGATAAAACGAGTCGTACGGACAAATTCTGCTTTGCCCGAGTTTTCTCGGGGTAATATTCAAATGCAATCTATACGAACCCGAAATAACTTGAGATAGTAAGGGAAGCGATAATTAATTACCATGAAAGCATTATTTATATATTTACAATATCTAATGTAGATTTATCACAAAAGATACTTTCAATGATGATATATCTATTCAAACTAAAGCTACACGTATGAAGTGCGGAAGTTTTCATTCAATTTGAAAAGTTTTTGGCGAGAAATTAAACTTCGCCAAGTAAGAAATATGTGACCCTGCCTTTAAAATACAACTTTGATACATTGCAAAAAATTGTTAAAAAATTATTTCAATGGAAATTTTCAGGTGAATGCAATAAGAAATAAAGCTTATGATCAAAAAACACACTATTAAAATTACTCCTTACCATTTTATACAAAATTAATTCGAGACTTGTAATTTTTTCACTATAAGCCGAAGTAATTTCAAAATTTACCCTCAAAATTCGGCAATTTCTAAATCTTTGTGACAACAAAGAGGCGATTCAAGATTTTTAAACATTTTTTTTGTTTACATATTTTGTGCAGATGTAACAAAAAATTCTAAAATATCTTAATCGTATAGAATCTCAAATTTTCTCAAATGCCTTTTTATTCATTTCTTCATCTCGATTTATCCAACCCAGGGAAAGTAAAGTACTAAATAGCAACTTAAAATTTAATAAAGCTAGACTATTTTATATTAACATAATCATTCAACTATTTTTGCATAGAGAGCATTGCAAAAAGTGTCGCCAAAACTGTATTTGAATACTGATATTATGAAAAAGGACTATCTATATGATTTCCATTCGCTATCCGAATGAAAAAGTTTCTGAACACATACATAGAAATTGATCCATTACAAGTAAGTTTCAAAAATCATTTAGCGTTTCTACATAGAATTTGTCCGTATCATTCACTGAAATAATAGGGTTTTAATGAAATAACTTTCCAGTAATCTTAATAACATTGACAAGGAGTTTATGGTTTTCAAAAAAGAGTGATTATCTGTTTCTGCGCCTGTCTGATCTGATTCTTCTTATACTTTTTAAACCTTTAATTTAAAAGCATCAAATGCATCTACAGACTTTAAGATTGATCTGTGATCAATGATTATTGATCCAAATGGCGACGTTTGCTAATGGAAACTGGGACAGCAGATTATGTAAATGGGCAAAGATATATAGGTCTCAGTAATTTTATTAACACAGGTTAATATTATCAGTAAATGCAACATATGCTTGTTGACAAAGAATATAATTATAAACAAATAATTTTATACATATATTAAAGAAATTTTAAAAATTCTTATTAATGTTTAGTGAAAAATTCTAGAACATTTTAATATTTTCTCTCTATAGTTTCGGAGAATATTATTGAAAGAAAATCATTTTCAAACCACTTTAAAATTAAAAAAAAACATGCGTTGGTGTTTTAGTATTTCTAAAAATTCTTTTTATGATACCAAATTTATTTGTATTTTTTCTCTAAATTAAATGAGGTTTAAAACAATTTTTTAGCATACTTTACAATAGTTTTCATGTTTAATCACTGAATTTATATTTAGTGAAGTTACAAGTATATTAAATATCTGTTTCTTTTGCGTATTATCTAATATATAATATAGATTATAATATAGATTACTGAAAAATTAAGTAATCTTTAGAAAAATTAAGCCTATACCATCAGGCCACAATGTTGCAGAATGAATTATTGCATTTAGTTATATTCTGTATATTGCAAGTAGAATTCTGTTCTCAAAAAATATGAGATAATATATCAAATTCATCAACTAAAATGGAAATATTCTTCAGTTTTCCTGGTGCAATAATTCTGTTCTAAAAATCTCAAAAACATTCAATATGCCCTTTGTTTGTTTATTTGTTAATATAATTTCATATACAAGTTCTAATAATTATATATTCCTGAGCGAATTTAAACGAAATTTGATGTTCAAAGTTTGGATAAACTGTGCTATTAAAAAATGTTAAATTTAATCTGAGGATAAATATTTTATTTTCCGCCTAAAATTCAGAGAATATTATCACAAAAATTATTTTTTGAAAATGTTAGTGTAAAATGATACTATTTTCTTAATCATACAACTGTTGTTTTAAATCAGTTTTCACCCTGTTTATCAGTTAACCATGTATTTTTATAAAATTTTTTGTCAAAATGTGAAAATATTTTGTCATATCTTATTCGCATCTTTGAAAATGATATGTTTCTCTCTTCAGATTATTTTCATTATTTTTATTTTTACCATTTAGAACAAGTGAAAAATTTGAATAAGCGTATGTCATAATTCCCCATTAAGTACTATCTTTTAAAACAATTACCATTTTTTAAAATATTCAATCAAATTTTGTTTCACATTTTATCATTTTTAAAATTTTAATAAGCCCAGTTTCCTGTACTATTAATTCCAAGAAATCCTTATATATATGCGCCAAATTTCAAACTGAAAATCACCGAAACTTTTTTATTAATTATTAATTACGGTTGAATATTTTTAAGGAGTTAAATAAAATTTGACGTCGAAACCATATGTGTATTTTTTTTCTTACCTCGTGTAGAGTTGATAAACGTGCATGAAGTAGTACGTACAGTGGCTAAAGGCATATTTTTCAATGAGTAATTCAAATATTCTGACGTGCAATATATTATTTTTTAATGAATTTATCTTAAATATTTCATTCATAGATTAATTTATAGGCGTTCTTTTGACAATTCGTAAATTGGTACCTAGATAAGGATTAATCAATCTGCTGTTTTTCACAGATACATTCGGTTCTTTTAATGCTAATCGTGGTAATTTTATTTTTCACAATTAGTATTAAAAAATTAGATAGATAGCTTTAAATATTAAATAATTAGAGCGTATTAAACATTACGTTTTCACTTCTGTCAGACTTCAAAGCAGCATATTTTTAGAAACAGATGTTTTTTATTCTTAAATAAATATGATAAGCGATTAGTTAAACAACTTAAGCTTTCAATCAAATTTAAAAATGAATATATTATCATTTTCACAGAATTTTGAAAATATTTTTGAGAAATTCCAGCTACACTGCATTAAGGTATCCGACTACGTTCAAAGGAAAAAAATTTAAAAATTTAATTTAAAAAAAAATTATTTAAATCTATGGTTTTTTTATATGTATTATCAATTATTATACAAAATATTATAAATACAGTAAAATTATTTGAAAATATAATATATTTTGAGAACTAGGAAAATTGGTAGTAAATTTTAATAAAATTTAACCAAAATGGTTAAAACTCTACACAAAATTGTAATGCAGCAATCCTATTTTTCTTTGTACGCAAGTTATAAAATATAATGATGAATGAAATGAACCAAAATCTAAGAAAAATCTTGAGATCCAAAGAAGTTATGGATACAAATATACGTATATGTGCATTTTTTCCATCATTTTACAACTTAATTTTTCTAAAAACCTCTACAAATGAAAACGTATTTCACCAACAATAAAACTTTTGGTTTATTTCATTGCTCATATTATTTAAATCACATGCTGAATTTTTTATGTAAATACCTTTAATAGTTTTTGAGATATCGTGTTAATGGTGGAGAATTTTTATGAAAATTAATGTTTTGGGAAAATGGAAGTTAAAGTCAAATTTTAGCTGAAAAATAAGTGACCCTGGATGATACGTCAGATCTTCCTTTTCCTAGTAAAGAGAAATTGTTTTGGAATGAGGAAAGTTTGATCTACAAGAAATAACAATTTTTAAAAAATCACCGATGTGGTCGATAACCAATGTTTGTAACGTATTCGGAAACCTTAATATTTATACATAAACCATTTCTGATTATTTTGCAAACACATGTAAAAACAATGCATTTTTTATTTAACTCCTCTTTCAGTATAATTCTTTTCATAATTTCTTTTTTCTTCTCTTTTCATACTTGATTTTGAATTTAATATTTATATTTCTCTGTATACTAATATTGAAATGAAACTCATATGTTTATTAACCACAGAGCAAACTGTATTACTTAAAGCTTCCAAATTTGGCGCACACAAACTTGGAAAAATAGAAAGGAGCAACAGCTGGGTATTTTTTCTGAAACAGGTGTAAAAATTTTATTTAATTAAAAATTAAGCAAAATTTAGCCAATTTTCTGTCATAATATTCAAAATTGTTTTATTTTTCTTTTTTAAATCATTTAATTTTTATTTATATGAAATTAAATGTCATTTAAATTTTCTTAAATTTTGGCAGTTTTTAGGAAATATTTTTTGCATGATTTTCAATTGTTGATTTAATAGTTAAACTGAAATTCATATTTTTTTTTATTTTTTCCTCTGAAACAAGATTTTCTGACATAATTGAAATCTTTCAAAAAACATACTGCCCAATATGTATGTATTTTATATAAGTAATAGGACAGTGAAACTACGCAAAAGTTAGAAGACAGATTATTAGGACAGTTATGTTTAAATAACTTTATGATTTTATAAGACTCTATCAGGATTTTTCATTCACACAATAAACAAAACAAATATAAATCTATTAAAATAACTTACTTTTTGTGTTTGTCATAATTTGAAAAATAAAAAATATTTTCTTGAAGACAACTGAAATATTGAAATTTAAATAAACGATTAAATTCAGTATAAACTCAAACAATATTCCAGCAGAATTAGTTGGTCATAAATGGCTATTTTGCTTATCTGTATGCTATATTCTACGTAATTATTCATACAAGCCGGTATAATTGATAGTAATAATACATAAAAATCGTGGTTAAAAGTTATTTTGAAAAGGTGAAAGAAAAAAAATATTAATAGCTTTATGAAACGATAAAAAGAAATGAATTAATTTTCAAAAAATTATGCGATTAATATTTTTCTGAGATTTTTACTTTTAAATTTATATATATATATATATATATATATATATATATATATATATATACATATATATATATATGTATGTATGTATGTGTGTGTGTGTTGTGAAATCAATCATCTATAGTACTGTGATATATATTTCGACTTTGCGACTATTAATCATTTAAATCTGAATCATGGAACATTATGCAGTTTAAATCCTGAATCAATGCCGCTTTTAAAAAGAAAAACAAGTCTAACTCCATTAATCTGATTAAAAATTGATGTCTAGCAATTTTTTTTATTAAGGCTCGTAAAAGAATTTAAACCCTCCTATTATTTTTCAATTTTGAGTATTTGTTAAAAGTCTCTGGAAACGAGGCTAGACATAAAATAAAACCCAATAAATATGACAACTAAACGTCAAAGCTGCGATATCGATAAACAACTTTTAAGTTATGGGAGCTCTTTCACGAGCTAAAAATAGCTCTTCTGAAGATAAGTCTCACTTAGCAGAGCTTACATGGAGCATTGAACACAAAACGACCTCAAAAATTGTACAAAGAGTTTTCTCTGGAAAAAATCTTAATTCTTCCTCTAAGAGGCTTTTACGTTGACTCTTCGTCGTATATGGCTGGATTTTTCTTTACTTTTCTGTTATTTATTTAATGGTTTAAGAAGGAAAGCTCAAAAAAATAACTCCCATATTTCATCATCAACTGATTTTGAAATCTGCAATTGTGCAATATGGCCTTTAATCTTGTTAGCGTAAAAATGTCACTGGTGTTTTTGTCATTTTCTGATTAACAAATTTTATTCTCTTTAATCCTTAGAACTTGGTTCAATGCCAAGGTTTGCATGATTTGTTTGTAACACAAGCAGCTCAAAAGGATAAATATCTTATTTATTAGAGTAAGAGCTTAAGGAACATTTAATTTTTCTTTATATGGTATAATTCAAAATGCTTGTAAAATATTTTTTTCAATAATTTTCCAAATTCACTTTCAAAAGTTTCACTAAATTACTTTTCGTTTGCTTGCATATTTATAATAAAAAAGCTTTTAGGAAGTATTTAATTTTTATGTATAGTATAGATTTTAGGAAGTATTTAATTTTTATGTATAGTATAGCTTTTAGGAAGTATTTAATTTTTATGTATAGTATAGCTTTTAGGAAGTATTTAACACAAAACACACTTAAAATAATTTTGCCAATAGTATTCCAAAATTTCTTACAGTTTATTATTATCTTTCTAACAAGAATTATAACTATTTTTAATAATTCTTGTATTAATTTTATATTTTATTATAACTAACAATAGAATTTATTACTATTTTTCTAACTTAAAGAATATAATAATTAATTAAGGATTAAGAAACATTTTATTGCTAGTATTGTAAAGTAACTCAAATTACAAATAAAATAGTTTTACTCATAATATGCAAAAGAAATCTTTTTATTTGTTTAATCGGTTTTAATAAGAATCTCGAAAGGGGGAATAAAATAACCAAGCTCTTGGGAAATTTTCAATTTTTAAATATGTAGTATTACTCAAAAACATGTTGCCATTCTTTTCATCGTTTTTAAGAAATAAATTATGAAAATGATAAGAAATTTTTATCTCATCATCTATAAACCTAAGTACTAGATTTTACTCGCTACAAACAAATACTTTTTGTATCATAAAGTCAGTTCCTTATCAATTCATTGATAGTTAATAGCTGATCACTCATATTAGTGGGATTCTAAACAGTATAAACAGTATTCACTTTTTCGAACTTTTACTGCATGTCTATTGATACATGAGAACAAACGTTATTCAAAAACTCGATTAAGATATAAAATTTGGTATGCATGCCTTAAATCACAATTGCAGATTTCTATAAAATTTTGGTCGAGATCTTTCGACAGACAATCCATTTATAAATCAGCGACACAGAAAGTTACATTACACGGACCTTCACAATGGCAAGAGGTTATTGATCACACTGAAAAATTTACGAAATATGAAATGTAATATTTTAAAAAGAGATTTCTTGAAATCAATAATTGCACTTTACAAAGTATCAAATTTTTCTATAAAGAAATCGATAAAAATTATAAAACTTTTATAGACGAATTTAGCATCAAAACTTTTAATACTTTTAAACTTTTAATTAAGTATTAATTTAATACTTTTAAATATGATCCTAAACAGTCAATAACATCTTTCCCACTAAATTATCTCATTATCTCGATATATCGAGGATACATCGATCTCATTGCGACTCAGATATCATCCTAGTTATTTGAGCATGATTCGAAATCTCAAAATCCACCTAAAAATAACCCTCAAAATGGTGATCCCAGACAATCCACCCGATTTAAAATCCTTGAAAATGTTTATTTCCGAAAGGATTATTGATTTTGGTCATAAATGAATAATACTTTTGCTGTCTTTCTAGCAATTGCGTTTTTCCCTTCTTTATCTTCTCCCTCTTTTTTTTTAAAAAAAAAACATCTTAGTTTTTTTTCCTGGTAAAACACAAGTGAGTCTTGACAGAAGCCAGATAATGCGAGAGAGACATTGAGTTTTTCTTTTACCACAAAAGTTCTCTATTTGATAAATAAAACACGCTCCTGCTTTTAAAAGTAAATCAGATTTTAATTATTAAATTCTTAAGATTTTATATCTGTTTTAAAAAATTAAATCATAATGCTGTAATCTAACCCATCAAAAAAGTATTGAAATACGCCGAGATAAAAAATATTACATAATTATTTACAACCATCTAAAATATTTAGAACATAAATAAAGGTCCGAAGGCATTCCGAAACAAATGGTGAATGACTGAACCGCCTCAAAAGCAATACTGGAGGGAACTGTGGTTAAGTCCTAATGACCATCATTGGCCAAGGTATAACCCTTCCCGTAGGAAATACACCCCGTCATCGATGGAAGGAAACAGATCCCCCAACTGTATTGCAATTACTGAGTTGGCGAGATCCACCCACCATGCCGGAAGCATCTCATCTCCAATTATGAGGTGCCCCCCCTGGGGGCTTAAATAAAGGAGTAATTCAAATGACAATTCTGTCATTTGAATTCCGTTTATTACAGTTCTGACATATTTTCAATGGTGATATTAGTATCGTGTAAAATTATTCGAACATTTTGAATTCAGAACACCATGTATTTTTCTAATTAAGGGAGGAATAAACGTTATAATATGTCAAAATATCGAATTCAAGTTTTTTTTTAAAGATTACTATATTTTCCTTATACTTCGTATGCGAGAAAGAAAAAAAGATCTGGCGAGTAGTATTATTTCTAATGCAACAGGGCAAAATGAGATATTAATCTAACATGAATGAAATCTTTTTATTAATCTGCTGCTTGTTTTTCACCTGAAATCTTACTTATATATTTTTATTTAAAGCTCCCACATTTTCAAATGAAGTTTTTTTCCTCCATGATTATAAAAACTATTCATTTCCCATGATTTTAGCAATGTTCATGGAAATGATTAAAAGCGAACAATTATTTTTAATTGCTGGAATGTGGGTGTTCTTTAATGATTCAAAAAATGCAGGAAATGTGAGTATCAAGAAACCAGAAGTTATTCTAATAACCGTTCAACTAAAACGAAAGTTATTATTAAACGCAATATTGAAATATTAATTTTTATTGTTATTTATTAATAATGCTATGACATACATTTAAATAAATTTTATACGAAATAATTTAGTGCTGAATAACTTTTTTAATAATATCGCCTACTTCATTATGAGTAAACGTTGTTATTTCTTAATAATACAGTAAGAAACATTTAAATATATTTTATAATTTTAATCATGCACTTAGATAGTATTTTACTTTCTAGAAAATAAATAAAAGAATTGAAATGGCTCTTACATTAGTGCAAGTCCTGAAACAAAATTTAATTCACTTAGTATTCAATTTTATTACTACATTACATTATTTTTAAACATTCTTTATAATATAATTTCCTTCACCCCCTCACAATCATGAAATGGAAATCAGTCTCATCATGCTATATTTATATTCGTAAGCATAATAATTACATAATTACATAAGTCTATTTATATTTTAAATAAATATAACTGCTGTATTAAAATATTGAATATAAAATTTTAAATGCTCGAATTATAACAACGATGCTTACGCAAAATAATAATAATAATAATTTTTAGTAATTTACCGGCTTTCGCATGACAGACATTCTACGCCACAACTGTACTAAAAATATACATTTTAATATGCTACCCATTTATTACAAAGCTATTTTAGGTAACACCACATAACATATTTTTAATAGAAGCCAAAGAGAATGCTTATTGAAGCTTCTGTGTCTTCTGTAGCTTAAAAAAATTAGACTGCTTGATCTTCAGAGATCAAATTTAATACTAATGTACTTTGAAGAAAACAAATGTACATCTTTGAGCAAATTTTTAAAAATTTTAAATTGTTAAAAATTAAGTAAAATCTTGGTGTTAGATGTGCGATAACTGTAGAGCCTTATTATTGCGTAAAATAATTTTTATAAGGTCTTAAAATTAAAAAACAGCTTTTATATAATCTTTTTTGAATATTTTTAATTTCAATAACTTTTGCATAGAGTTTTCAATAATTTTCACAATTGCAATGAAACCCAAACCGCTTTCATTACAGCATCAAATATTGAAAAAAGAATTTTTTCTCATTGTTAAAGGCAAAAGAGAAAAGATTCTGCCTAGAATCTTTATATTTTTCAAGAGGAATAAAAATTGAAAGAGCATTTCTAGTAAAGATAACATGTTAAATGATAATAATGTACTAGTTATTAGTTTGAAGCCATTCAGTAGCTCTGATTAATGATTGTAATTAGTTTTAAAATAATATAAAATGTTATTTACGTATTTGTATAACACTAAGAAAATTCTTTTTTTCATCTTTCGCCATTGTTCTATAAATCAACATTAACTATAGAATTTTCAACGTGGGTTAACTTTAGAAATTCAGTAACAAACATTTCAAAAGAAAGGAAGAAATGAAGATGGAAACAACTTCAAATCCATCTTCACATGGAAGAAAACGAAAGCAAAAGATTGAAATTTCATCCTGAAATTCCAAAAATATCCTTTCTGATTTTCAAATCTGAGCCATGAAACTCCATCAGTTCCGAATGATGATGATAAATTGTTTGATAGTTCTATTGAAATTGAAATTGATGCTTGTGGCTTTTAGACAGACTTTTTTTTATTAGTCCGAGATATTCAGTGTTTTCCAGGTAGGATACTACTTTTGATTATTTTTGATGATTTTCTCTTGGAAATCATATATTATAAAATCATACACTAAAGTTTTATTTTTTGTTTTATATGTGAGTCATAAATATTTTAGGTTTGTTATCAATGTGGAAATAATGATTCTGAAAAACACTTGAAAAAATACTGATGGCAAGTTAGATAGTTTCAAAAATAAATAAATAAAATGAATAAAAAGTGAAATTTGACTATATTAGTATAAAAAGAAAGGAACATAAAGAAAAAACTGTTGTTAATAAAAACTCGTTATATGTTTTTGATAATTATTTTTTTCAGAGTAAATAGCAAATATTATCGACTTCATTAGTTCATAAATTTTCGAATAAACTGAATTTTACATGTTTTTTATTGAGAAATTCCAATATAGTTTTATACATTTTTATTTGTTCCATTTTTGGAAAAATAAAATTTTGTAATCAGTTTTTCAATCTCTTTTTTATGTTACAAGGCTCTGAAATTTTATTACACTAGTGTGTTTTTGGTGACAATTTACTAATGTAATATTTCCAAAACGTTTGTTATTTTATCAAATAATATAATTAAATTATATTTTTAAATTAATGTTTCTAAATAATTGTGTTTTTGAGAAAAATTGTTTCAAATTTCCATAGTATTTTTAATAATCATTTTAAAGTGAAAGACTAAAAATAAAAAATATAGATAAAAGTTATAATTTTTTTGCAAATTGTACTTCAATTCCATGCTGAAAAAACTGATCATTGTTCTGTTAAATAAATTTCATTAAATGTACTATTACCTAATATTTGAGTAAAAAAATGTAAAAAACAATTATTCCCCAATTAAAATATGTAAGATTAAATCACAAGTAACTCCTTTTAAGGAATTAAATTTTTGTAAGGAGAACATTATAATCCTACATATTTATTTTCAATCGTAACTTCAGTGATAGTGGTTTAATAAAAAAAAATCATAGAGGATTCAAAAACAATTTACCAAATCAATTTAACATAAAAAAGAAAGAAAAAACATTGGAACAAATGAATCATCAAATATTTTATCCTCTTTCCATGGACTTATTTTTAATTTTTGTCTTTTCATCATCTATTATTACTAAAAATCATATCAAAAAATTACCTCATTGGAAACCTTTAATATTTAATTCAGATTTCTATTTCAAATCTGTTTGTATAGATATGAAATTTATAAATCATATGTTTTAAATAGATGAAATGCTGAGAATGTGCATGCTAAATCTATACCGGAAAAAAGATGCATGTTTTTAATTTGTCATATTTTGTCTTCGCTTTATCATTTAAATTTTTATTTAATTTCATGAGATAATCATTGATAATTTTACTAATCATAAAATAATCCTGGTTAATGATAAAAAATATTTTTAATTATTTGTTTTGGATTAAGCAATGTTAAATTTTGAAAATAGCAAATCTTAATATCAAAATTAAATTTAAAATTATTTTTCTTGCATTAATGACGTTTAATATCACAAGCTTACTGACCTGATAATTTTTTTAAATAAAACTGTAAAACTAAGTAAACTGCTAAAAATATTCCTTTTTAAGAATTCTTATGACTCTTTTCAAAATAAATTTCCTTTTCACCAAATATAACACTTAGTAGCTTTCATCAGTGTAGTATTGAAATAACCACATGTTCAAGACATAAGAATGATGAAGTTAAACATTATTTTAAACAAACCTTTTTGTTAGTTTTTATTTTTGTTTTGTGGCAAAAATACTGATTTAGCTACAGAATTGTTTTATAGTGTCATGCTGTAATATTCGCCATTTATTATTATTTTTATGGCTTTTATATATTTTTATATTTCATAAATTTCATTTTCACAGTTTTTATATTTCATAAATTTTAAATTCCAAAATTCAAAATTCGTATTTAAATATTAAAAAATTAATTTAAAATTTTTCATCTTTTCTTTTCATGAAATAAGTAATGAAAAATAATTGTAAGCTATATGCAACGACTAAAAAGAATATCTAAGGATATTTTTATTACACAAAAAATAAGTTGCAGTGTCAAAAGTTAGATTTATATGTATATGTGCTAAGCACTTATATTTCAATTAATTAATATTACTATTGTATAACAGAAAAATAATTATTTTTCTTCAAAATATATCAAATAAATTTCGATTATTTTAATTTCGATAATACTTCTTAAATACCCCAGATGTGATATTTAAGAAGAAGAAATATTTAAAATCTGTGATATTCTTAAATATTATAGATTTTAATTACAAACGTTATTAAAACTCGTTTTCATCCTTAATAACAAACAAATAAATTACGTAATATATATTAAGAAAAGTGAAAGTAGACTTTTAAGGATGAAATGTGCCTTAAAAATGTAATAAAAAAGTAACCAATCAATAACTGATTCCAGAAAACAATTGAATAAAGGTACAACCTTCAGAAACACACTTCCTATATGTTTTTAAAAATATGCATATATTGATATTTTTAATTTGTGTTTAGATTTATGCTTTCCCAAGATTCTAAAGGCGAAAAATATGTTTTATATTGTTGATGATTTAGTTACCCTTAAGTGTTTAATTTTTTTATGAATGAAATATATAAGAAAAAGTATATTCATCAAAAATTTGAACTCGAGATTTTAAATATTTAAGATTTTGCAGACGCCCAAAAAGTTATTTTTAAAATTGTCTCTATCAGTATCTAAACAAGATAAAACAGAGATATTTTGAGTTAAACGGATGAAGTTTGGTATAAAGTCTGTACTTCAAATTTATAAATTTCAATTCTTTCTCTGTACTTCACATTTATAAATTTCAATTCTTACTCAGCACTTCAAATTTTGAGTAAACCCTGTTCAGAGGAAGACCGACTATCCGGCTATTTCAATATAAATAATAATTACAAAAATGAGTGTGTTAGATAGTTAAAATTCAATACACAAGTTTAACATCAATAATGTAGACAGATGTGGGCCAAATCCAGCTACGGGGTGACTGTATATCTATCTGTGCTTTCAGAAACACGTAACGCGATAATTCAAATACGGAATGACTTGAATATATCAAATTAGGTATGTTTTTGTTTTATGTGTGTGTTTGTCTGCCCGAGTGTGTACGTGAGACAGAGCGCGCTAATGTGTGTTCATATGTGTGTCTTTGTCTACAAGTGTAGTTTTGTGGCTAATTTTTGTTTCAATGGTTTGAGAAAAACACCTTTTTTTGTTGCTATTATAGCCCGACATGGATTAATCGCCAAAAAAAATCGTCAAGGATAACACGATAGATTCAATGATTCACTTGTATGTACTTTCAGAAATATATTGTTACGAACTTGTAGTTTTGCTTTCCCGCTCTAATAATGCAATCATAAGGAAGATAAATTTACAGTAATTTGTATTGAATAGTGAATGGGGGTGACTTAGTAATTCCAGAGCTTGGCGACAAACTTGGCAATCATTTGGCAACTTGGTGATGAGTTTGGCGACTATGGTGACAAAATGAATAATACCCGAAACATCGAGAGTTTTCCCGATCCGTCCATTAGGAGCCGAGATACGTCTAGAATGATCCTGATTGGTCAAGCAGGTTTTAACCCCTCCTTCCGTTGGTATATAAGCTGAATGAAGTGCAGCGCTGTTCAATATCATGAAAAATGAAGACATCAGGCATGCATTAAACATTACATCAATTAAAGAATTCATTAAAAAATAGCAACAAAATTTTTCACAGACCTAGAAAATATTGATAACCCAGCCATTAAAGAAATAGACATTTACACTCCCATCCCCAACACAAGAAGACCCAGACAAATCCTTATCTAACTTAAAACAACTCAATAACCACCTATAACTCAAAACTCTCTCATATCCTAAATTAATAATCTAAATTAAATCATTCAATCCAAATTTAATCCGAAAATCCTACTCCATTCCTTCATGATCCATCTCGTCTCTACCATTGGTCAATTCACTACCCCATCCTCCACGCACCCACTCTATAGCAAGCGGAAAGATTTTCGCCATGCTCCAAAATTCTTGCTGACCGGGGATGGCGCCCCAAATCTATTCCTTGTGTTCTTGTGAGCGGTGTTCAATCGAGAAAAAGAGTTAATGCCACTCACCAGAAGCCATGGCGTAATTTCTTTCGTCTTTCGCCACTACAAGAGATAGCTTCTGAGTGAAACGGGCTCTCCTACAATTGCCAGTCTTCAGCTTCAGGCAAAGTAGTCGGAATTGAGGTTAGATAACGAGTCCTCCAGAGGATAGCGAAGAAGCGGCGGAGCCAAGCTAGTGCTGAACTGAGCTGTGTGCCTTGTAGTCTGTTGAGGCAGCAGGGTCGAGTACTATAACCAGTGCTGTGGATAGTGTAACAACTTGTGAGCTACTGTCGTTATTGTGTGCTGCTGTGTGCTCGTCTCGGCTGTAAGTAAACGTCGCCTGTGTTGTGTCTTCTACTAAAGGACTGATAAATGTGTGTTTATCTTCTCACACCGTACACACCCCCTATACAAGTAAACGAACCCGACGGATTAGGATAGGAAATCTGTAACAATATAAACTCTATCATTCAAAAACGTACTTACTTATATATACCAAATTTTGTGTGGGATTTTATGAATATAAATACACTTTTATATTAAAATTTTGTTTCTATAAATTGGGAAAAATATGTCTAAGACTCAAATTTGATTTTCGGATACTTTTAACCGCATGTTGGGAATTCTATATCAAATAACTCCTTAAGGATTCTACTATAGATTCAGTAAAAAGGAAAGAAATCAAGTCAAAGTCAATATTTCGTAACCATTGTATGCCAATGTCATGTAAGCGTTCTTTGACATGTCAAGTTGTTTATAAAATATGTGAGAAGGTTTTGGGTCACTGTTTTTCTCGTTGATATTTGTATATTAATCGCATGCCTGCGATTACTCGCCAAATATCTCATTTTGATAGTCTCTTCGGTAACTATTGTTGGTCAGTGATGTATGAGTAATTATTACAGATACATTTATTAAAAAGAAGGCGAGAAAAATTCTGAGCTCCATTCAAGCTGGAATTTTGTTATAGTAAACTTAAAACATGTTTTAGTTTTAGAAGTTTTAGAATGTGTTAGAAGTTGCTTTTATAGTTGCTAAAAATTAGAAAAGTCACGAACAACTTTTTGTATTTGGAAATATTTACAGTCGGCAATACACTACAGAATAAGACCAAATTGCAAATACACATTTTAGAAAGCATGAGGATTAAAATTCTGAAAAAAATGTTTAGCAACAAAAGTTACCGAAAAAAGACATCAATTTTTCAAAATTTCATCAAAGTAGGAGTAAATTGTTTACAAATAGAAACATTGGAAGTATACAGTTATGTTTATTATATTTTCGTAACTTACCATTCTGTACGAAATAAATAGATCATTATATAAGAAATTACCATTCTGTACGAAACAAATGGATCATTATGTACGAAATTAACATTCTGTATGAAACAAATGGATGATATGTACGAAATTACATTATGTATAAAACAAATAGAATTTTTTAAAAAAGAAATCTTATCTCACAAATTGAAGTTATCATGTGAGAATAGTTTTGTTTAGCAATACGAATTTTGAGAGTAAAAATTGAATGCTTAAATCATCGCTCCTTCCGTGAAATGCATTGATAAATTAAAGAAACAAAATCATTTTAGAAAAAGGTATTGAACTTCGCACTGGGGTCCTACTGTAAAAATATTTTTAATAAAAATGTCAGATGGCTTTGATTCAGAAACTAATCTGAATCAAGATTTGGAATATTTTCTCATATTAATAGTCCCAATCAGAAAAAAATATTCCGACAATTTTTGAGTTTCTACAAATTATATATTTTATTTGTCTGCCTGGGCATATTGAGACTCAAATCAAAACAACATCATGTTCTCACATGATAATATTTTATGAATCAACAATAAAAACATGACATATATGTGAATGAAGGCAATTAAATTCTTTTCTGTAGAAAAAGACTCATTTAGTATATAATAGTCTTAATTCTATTTACTACTTTCGACAGCATTTATTCTTCAAATAAACATGTTTACAGACTTATATATTCCCCAATAGATACTAAAAGATTCTTATAAACAGCGAAGGAAAATTTCCCACTTACATCTACAGAAAATTAAGCCAACTTTGGCGATCGATTTATTGTACAGACTGCAGTACCGAAGAAGAGAATTGTATAGGGAGTTTTATCTTAATGTTTTGTAAATAAAATCCGGGACTCTCTTCTCCCCTTAGATTCGAGATAAACTGCTATCTTGGCTTGATTTGGCATTTAAGTAGAAAATATCTCCCATTTCATCGCCAACTGAGAGTTCCTTTTGTTGTAATGAGGAAATCGAATTTTTAATTCCGTAAAGGAAAGTTTAGACTTTGTAAACGTCAAAATTACAGATCTATTTTTACCATTTTCGGGAGACGACAATGTTATTGCGATTCTGAAATATATCAAGATATTTAACCTCTGAAAACTGTTCTTTCACGGTAGATTGAATTTTATGATGTATTTGTAAGTCGAGATATTACCTCAACAATTGTTCATTTTAAATTTTTCTTTAGAAAAATAAAGCTGAAAGAGAAACAAGATACTATTTCATCATGCTTTACTTTAAAAGACTTTATAATTTGTATACACCCAGTGATTTAAATATATTTTTAAATAAAATCATAAGCAGTATACATAAGGCTAACTATTTCAGTCAATAAATAAAAAATAAGGCTAACCATTTTAATCAAATATGGGAACAAGGGGAATTTTCTTCATTGGAAAAGGAGTTGAGGTAAGGTAATTTTAGTTAAAAGATTAGCTCTTCCCCCAGAAATTGCCAAAAAAACAAACCAACGCGACTGTTCTTCTCAAAATATTCTCGCATTTTCTCTAATAAACTTGTCCAGCCAGAGAACGCCTGGCGTGGCACTGGTGTCCAATCATTACTTCTGACTTAAATATAACATTTTTACTGAATCTATCATGTCATCCCTGCCATCATCATTTTGACGATTAATCCTTGTTATGCCATTAATAATATACAGAAATTGCATTTGTGTTTTAGATACATTTTTCTCAGTCGATTGAAACAATAATTTTACACGAAACTCAATTTTAGACACAATATCTCATACCAAATTAAATATATTTAATTTATTGTGGACTTGAAATATCGCATTTATATGTTTCTGAAATTACAGACCAACGTACAATCAATCCATTGTTCACTTTGCTCAAAATTTGAAGATGTCTACGCTACGGATGTGAAATCTCTGTACTGAGTTTTATTTATCTAGTACTCCTCATTATGCAGATATCTTATTAAATCATATTCGAATAGCATAATAGACAAACTTTTTCTGAATAGATATTGCTCAAAATTTGATAGAAATCTACAAATTCTGTGTATAAATCATATACCAAATTGTAATCATCTAGCTGGAAGAGTTTAAGTTATCTTTCTTGTAGACAGGTGAAAGGATATTTCGGAATTTTTAAACTCAAATAGTTTAAAACGTAGAAAATCGTCAAAAGTTCGAGCTCACATTTGTTGACGATTACTAGACTTACTCTGTACTACGTATACAAGAAGGTAAATATTCAATATTCTGAAAATAGAAAAATAGTTAATATGTGCTAAAATGTTTATGGTAATAATGTACAGCAGTATGTTGAAAATATGATTATTGAGAATGTTTGAACTGCTTACTCTCTGTTGCATTGTAATATTCATTTGTTTGGGAACTGTTAAGAAATGAATTAATCCTTTGTTAAAAAAATAAATCGAATATCATATGTTTCTCACTACGGATGAAACATCCCATTATTTATTGTGAATTCAGATGCAGCAAAGTGCATCTGAATTATGTGCAACAGAGAGTGCTTAGTCCCGCATCTATCTACTTT
>JAPMOQ010059085.1:1207390-1280237 GCA_026543055.1 Argiope trifasciata | reverse complement strand
AGACTAAACGGAAAATTACATAGAGAAAGTAGTGATTTAATACTTAGTTTTAATTAAACAAAAACTGTAAAGCAACTCTTAATTTTATATTTAGTTTTAAAATATATGGAAGAAAAATTAGATATCATTTAAAAAATGAACTGAGAAATTGACTTATGCTTTCATTAAAATCGTAAAGATATTTCAAATTCTAATATACAGAGAACTTTAAATAAGATTACAGTACATTTAAAATTCAATATCAGCATAGTTTCTAAAAAGTAAAGCTTTTTATGAATATTTATTTAATATTATGATTTCTCTAAAAGAGGACATAACTGCCATGCAAATCGAATTCTACAATGTTATATATTTTTCAACTATAACATTCTTCTTTTTGCAATGAAAAAAATGCGTGCAAAAAAAATAACCTTTTTGAAAATAAAGAAAAGTATAGAAGATGCTAAATTAAAAAATATTTTCAGGGTAAGCATCTATTTGTAAGTCAATAAACGCTCATTAAAATCACAGGACTTTTATCTGTTTTTAAAAATAATTTCTTCCAAATGTAATTTTATAACATCCAAAACTTAATTTCTTTTTCATTTTTACGTTGAGTGTTTATTTGATCTTTATTAAAATAGAGTAAAATAAAAATAATATAATAAAAATTTATCGTTTCATGAAAGTTTAAAAAATGATCTGAGATTATTAATTATGTATCATTTATACAATATCAAAAAAAAACCCAGCAAAATTCGAAATTCAGTTTTTAAATTTTCTTGGGGAAAATAAAATTTTGGAGTTTTGGCAATATAGATTTTAATGTCAACTTTGAATAGGAATGCACGTAGGAACTAATAGGAAATGCAATTTCCCGAAAACAAATTCAAAATATATATAGTTTATAATTAATAAGAATTCCGTACTGTATTCAACAATTATGTGTAGCAAGAACTCATGTGTTGACTAAATTAATTTACTTCTTCTGGAAAGCACCAAAATAGATGTAATCCACTTTCCTTAATATGCTTACAACAAATTTTCATTTCAACGGAAATTTATAATGCATTGACAATTTAAAAATAACCTCTTCAAATAAGATGAAAATAACATTTTCATAAAACCCTTTTTTTTTTCATGAAATCATGCGTGGGATGTTTATCCTCCTACGTGCGAACGATGTATAATTTATCATTTAAATAATCATATTGATGTTTAAAAGCTAGGATTTTCAGTCTGTGGTATACTCCAACTTTATTTATAGAAAAAATATGAAAAAGACTTATTTCCAAAAAATGAGAAAAAAAGTTCTATACTTAAAGAAATAAAACATGGTTTAAATTTTGCAGATGGATGGATGTAAAATTAAATTAAAAATTCTTTGGAATTTAAATATACTTGAATTAGTTGAAAGAGGATAAAATTTTGCATAACTCCTTTGAAAAGCATGTGGTTAATAATGATATAAAAAATATGTATTCTAAAAATTTTAATATGAAGAATCTCTAGTAAAGTAAATAAAAACCATTAATAATTCATACTGTCAATATTAATATAAAAAATATGTATCCTAAAAATATTAACATCAAAAATTTCTGTAGTAGAGCAAATTTAAGAATAATTCGGAAAGCATGCAGTCAATATCGATATAAAAATATTTATCCTGAAAATCTTAGTATCAAGAATCTTTTCAGTCGAGCTAACTTAAGAATCATTAGGAAAACATGTGCTTGATATTGATTAAAAAAAGGCGTGTCCTAAGAAATCTTGATTTTCTGTAGTAGAACATTGAGTATTATGAAAAGATACGGTTAAAATTAATATAAAAATATGTGCCCTAAAAATCTTAAATTCAAGAATCTCTGTAATAGAACAACCATAAAAATCATAAGAAAGCATGCGATTGTAACACTGATATAAATAAGTATGCGTCATAAAATATGAATATCGACTATCTCTTTAATATTGTAAACATGAGAGTCATTACGAAAGTGTATGGTCAATATTGATATTAAAGCATGTGCACTAAATATCTTAATATCAAGTATCTATGCATTAGAGTAAAACTGAAAATCATTAGAAAAGCATATGGTTAATATTGATATGAAAAATATGTCTTAAAAATCTTATTTTGTAGAAGAGCAAACTTAAAAATCATTAGGAAAGCATAAGGTCAATATTCATGTACAAAATATGAATTCTGAAAATCTTAATATCAAGAATCTCTGTAGTAGAGAAATTTATGAATGATATTGCTATGTTTCTTAAAAAAGACGATATCATTGGCCATTGCAAGACATATAAAAGTACTTTGAATAATATTAAAGATCTATCTCCACGAAATTTCCCTACGAAAATAAAACAAAAGAAGACAAGCTAGAAGAAAAAGTGTAAAAGAAAATATCGTTTTTCAAAGGCGGCAAACTTGTGTAAAAATAAAAGTTTGAACTTGGAAAAGAAGTGTTATCGGGCCTTTCAGGCGGAACAAGAGAAAGGCCCTCTCGAAATTGAGCAGACTTAGCAGGGAAAGACACAATGGAACTGCTGCACAAGCACCATCGTCGGAACAAAGGGGATCGTAATTCGCTCTCGAAGCCCCTGTAAGGCGTGCATTTTTAAGCATGGGTTTTCCTTCTGTCCACGGGTGTCGGAACCTTCTGATGGCAGATCTGGAACGCCTCTTTGGCTAATGCGACGATTGCATTTCTCATTTACACACAATGAGAGCCACTAATTCTGAAGTTAGGGAACTTCATTCACAGGGGGGAGGGGGTTGTACCATTTTGTTAGAGCTCCTCTAGGTGGTTTTTGTTGCTCTGTTTCTGTTAAAGAGAGGACGACAGAATGTACAAAATATTTTAACTCGTCTTGGTTGACTTAATTTTCTGTCTATTGTTTCGATTTATTACAAGGAAACCAAACCAGTATATTGGACATTTTCTTGGTGACTTTGGTGGCTTCTTTTCAGAAATAAAAATGATTATTGGGGCCCATGTCACGCTATCTAGATTATTACAGTATTTTAGGGTATTAAATAAATTTTTAAGTAATTGTATTTATTGTGGAACCATTATTATCCATTTCATAAGATTTCATTTATGTTGTTTTATTTACCTCATATCTGCTAAAGAAAAGACGTCACTATATGCATAATGTTTTTACTAACTTGATGAGTCGTTTTCAAAGTCTATTGCTTGGATTCGTCGATGTAGTTGCAGGGAATCCATTCCATTTCGTTAGATTTTTGGGAGGCTTCTTTGGTTATTTCATTTCAGTTCAAAAAGGATTATTGGATCCCCATATCACCTTAATTAAAGTAAATTATTATAATATTTTTAGTATATTAAATTGATTTTTATGCAATTATATTTGTTGGGGAACAATATAATATCATAACATCTACTATAGGCGGTTTTAGCTGCTTCGTTTCTGTTTGACAAAAGTTTATAAGATACGTCTAAGATATTAACCAATCAAAATTATCATATTATTTTTAGTCCATTGCAATAATTTTTTGTAGTTATATTAGCAAGAAAAAATACTATATCATTAAAACGCGATTGGTTTATTTTGGTTACTTCATTTCAATTACATAGAAGATTATAAGATGTAAATTTCTTGTTAAATACACTTTAGAAATACAATTTTTCAAGTCTATGGGATCTATTTTCTTACATTTATATCTACATGAGTATCTTGTAGTTTTATCAGATACCCTTTTGGGGTTTTTGATTTGTATATTTCAGTTTAAGAGATGGTAGGATATACAGGATATGCTAACCACCCTAAATATTCTGTTCTACTGATTTGATGCATATAACTTATATCTTCAGAGAAATCCTATTATTCGTTAAGATCTCCTGTTGGAGATTTTGGATGCTTCGTTTCAATTAGAAGGAAGATGACTGTATGTATATCACGTGTAAATAACTTTGAAATAACAAACATTCGTTGAAATAACACATTTAATTCGTTGACTTTTATTCACTAAAATAATGTACAATTTCTTAATTTTACAAATGTCTGTGGAAAACTTCCGGAAATACTGAGTCACAAAGTACAGATAACGGCAAAATTAATTTGATATTCCACTTTTCAATTTTACATCGTAGCAACGAAAAATATTTCACATGTTAACGCCTAGTAAACAACAGATAGGAAAATTTATAAGTACCTATACCAATCTTCTGTTTTATTTTAAAAAGGATGTTCAAAAATTTTTTGGTGCATAAAATTCTTTTTGTGCATTATACATTTTCATGAAATTTGGTAGTTATTTGAGATTTAGCCTTTTAGACGTACTAAGATTCGAATTGTTGAGATTCCTTCAAAGAAGTTCAGAGGAATTTCAACTTCTCTTTACATTATGCTATAAAAATTATCATGTGATATTGTTAATTTAATTTAAGTCTTCATGAATAAAAATATACTAGTATAAAATACTTCAATGTTGTTGTTGTTGTTGGGAAAGTGGGAGGGTTTTTTGTTGACGATTGAAACAGAAAATTCTGTTTAGCTCTCAAACCTCATAGAATAATATATAGTTCGTTAACTTTTAAGATTAAAAAGTTACAATGAGGTAAAAGGAATTTTTTTTTACAAAAAAATACTTTTCAAATTTATTCTTTGCAAATAGAAATCACTCAATAATTTACAAGAAATTACAAGTCATTTAAAATTCAATGTCTTGAAAGAAAATAAATAATTTTTTTTAATTGAAAAGGAATAAGCAAATAGTAATTTTTCTCTTTCTTCCTTCTTCATCATTCTCCTGTTAATTGGTGTCTTTAGTATATATTTTATAGAAATATAAAAATTGACTGATATAATATATTTTCCTTTTGTTGAAATGGTTTACCGAAGAGTATGTTTGTTAATAATTTTAGTTTTTAAATAGTGACTAAATATAAAAGTGAATAAGTGAGTTAAATATGAAATATAGCTTATATTAGGCATTTATTTAATTTAAATCTTTTATTCAAGTTTTGTGCGGAACAAACATTTATATGATGGAAAGACATGCACTAAAGTGTAGAACTAAAATATATCAGGCACCTAAGTAAAAAAAGTCCAATTGTATCTATTAAAAGTGATTATACCTATCATATCGAATAAATCTCTCAATTTTCTGTAGCCGAGGAGAAATCTAATTCAAATTTAGGAGCTACTATCTGTTAATTATGATACATTTACTAAAAATCGGAAATGCCAGTTCAGTTTCTTTTTTGCTTAATAACTCATAAACCATGATTTTTTTTTTCATACTCTAAACTTATTCTTACTATTTTAGTACCATTTATTGAATAATTTAGTTGTTTTTAAAAGGATCGTGTTAGTTGTTTAGCAGTTAATATGAAAACGTTTTAGGGGGGGTCATATTTCTAAGTGTTAAATAAATGCTTATAAGATATAAAGCACGGTTAAGAAAAAAAATATTAAAAGCATTGATTGCACAAATTATTCAGTTCTTGACAGATGATAAAATCAAGTATAATAAATCTTTTATTCAGTTCAATATTTTCCATTAATTCAATAAATAATTTATAAATGTGCTTGATTTTAAAAATAAAAGCAAATTTTAATTTCCCACGCTTAAAATATCTTGATTTTAGAAAGTATATAAAATTTGCGTTTATACATCTAAACACATTTAGTGTTAATAAAAATTAATAGGTTTAATTCAAAAGCATGAAAAGAATCTTATGCAATTAATTTTTTTATTCTGAATATATTAGTTTTCGTATTCATTTATTTGAATCATTTTTTCATCCTATATTTGTATAATAATATAAAATAAAGCAGAAAGTATTTAAAGAAAAAGCCCTAAATGCAACTTGCTAAAACATTTTAAAATCGGGCTTGAAACAGAATATTAATTGGGTGAAGTTCTATAAGTAGAAAACGATTTTAGTGCACACATTTTGAGGTTATCTTCGCAAAATGTTGCTGAGAAAATTCAAATACTGCTTTGCTCTGAAATTAATTCTTGCAATATGACTAGTTAAATAATTTCAGTTTTCTCCAGCTGTTTGGAGTCGCTAAAGATAAATTTAAGTAATGAAAACTGTAAATCCAGAAAATGGTTGCTGGTTTCTGATTTTATAATGAAATCTAATTTAGGATTATTTTTAAACATATATAGTAGAAAATTCATCATGTAAAACATCATTAAATGCACTTTAATGATTTATAATCTTAAGAATGTACAAAATAAATTTTAGTTTTTGAATAAGGGGAAGATTCGATTCTGGTTATTTTTACGTTTGTTAAGACATCTTTTAAAATTTATCGACCCAAGAATTACTATAATGTCTATTACAAATTGTTGTTTGAAATTTTAAAATCCGAAGTTTGTATTATTTCCTAAGACAAATTCATAAAATGCAGAAATAAGACTTTGGTGTATACTAAGAATAATGGAAAACAAACAAAAAAAACTTTTTTTACACTGAAAGATAGGCATCAATTTATGCAATCAATCCTGTATTATCCGCAAGTCTTATGGTAATTATCAATCGGAAAAATAAACGGGTTTGGTACATGTTAAATCCGTTGGGGGCTAACATCCTCCCTTTGGTGTAGTATGGAAGTTTAGACGAAGGGTTGCCAGCTCAGGTGTTTTCCTCGTCATCTGTCAGCGGTTAAAAATTACGAGTTCTGTTCCAAAATAGTCCTAGTGTTGCTTCAAAGTGGGACGTTAATGTAACAAAACTAAATCAATTGGAAAAAATTATGAAATTAATTTTTCAAAATTTCATACATTTGACCATAATAGAATTGAGCTTATTACTTTATAATCATAAACTTTAGTTATTACTTTTAAAAAATTGATGATTGACGGGTTTTTTAAATTTTAAATGTTTTTAAAGTGAATTGAAACGATTTTTAACATTCTTTACCAATCTGAAGTTTGTTCTAAAGAAACGAGTCGAAAAAAATAATGCTGGAATTGGATATTTACAACAATTAATTATGATTTCATACTGTAAACAATACATATAATTATCATTCATTTATATGAATCTTTAAATAAAGTTCTTTTGTGAAATTTTTAAAATCTAAGCATATACCGCCAACTACAAGCATCGCTAAAATTGGAAACTTATGCCGTGATTTTTTTGTGTGTGTGATTGAAAAAGTAGAACTTCACAAAAGTTTATGATCAATTGCATGAAACGTATAGTAGAAATGCAGCATAATATCGGAAAATGGCATAATACTTTTGAAAAAGGACTTGCAATCATTGATGCCACTGAACTAGAGGGAAGACTATTTGCGAAAAAATTGGCAACAAATTCTGAAATTGCTGTTTCACTTGAACGATAATGAACGGGATTTCTTTGTAGAAGCATTGAAAATCTTTTATTATCTTTAGTTTGTTGATATCTCTTTGCCATACCTACTTTTATTCAATCATGTAAGATGCAATAATTTTTTGGGGGGAATACATATATAAAAGGAATATACAAAATATACCAGTATCCCTTGTATCATATCTGTCAATCGTACAATAGTTAGGAAGTATTAAACTTTGGCTTGAATTTAGCATTTTTACTGAATCTGTTGTGTTATCCTTGAACAATTATTTGGTGGATAATCTACCAAAAAAAGTACCCAAAAATCGAGTTAGTGTTTCAGTCGAGTTCTTCTCAAACAGATTTAAAAAATAATTTGACATAAAATTGCTCTTAAACACTAAATTCCACAACAAATTTGATATATCTGCAGAATTCCTTTTTCAGTAATATCGAGTTTACTGGTTTCTGAAAGTACATACCCGACATACAAGCAGTCCTTAGATTTCACTCAAAATTTGGTTAACGTCTATACTAAAGATGTTGAATCTGTGTATTGAATTTTATTTATTTAGATCTCTTCGTTTGTATAGTTATCTTGCTTACTTATATTCGAATAGCCGGACAAACTGTTGAATGACAGCTGAATGGATTGTGCTCAAAATTTGATAGAAATCTATAAATTCTTTTTAATCCTGTATATCAAATAACATACGTGTAGTTTAAAGCACTTTTAGTTATCTTTGTCACAGACGGGTTACCCCACCAGGGGGGACCGCCTCGTAATTGAAGATGAGATGCTTCCGGTAAAGTGGTAGGGTATAACAACCCCGTTGGTAGAATAAAGAGAGGGGTCTGATTTTCCCATCTATGATGGGACGTATTCCTTACGGGGAGGGTTAAACCTTGGCCAGTAATGACCATTAGAACTCAACCACAGTTCTCACCAGTGTTGCTGTAGTGGTAGTTCGGTCATTCAGTTTCCAGTTATCCGTATGCCTTTGGGCGGGTCGGAGGTCAGTAATATGACTTGTAACGGACATTTTCCAAAAATGTATTTTTCGAACTCGAGGTTGTCAGAGAGATTCATCGAACCCCCGTATTCAACCTTTTTGATAATTATTATACTTTCTCCATACTTCGTTTTTTTAAAAAAATGGAGACTTTTTATAGTTGCCAGAATGTATAAATTTAAAAAAGTGACACGTATCAAAACAATTTGTCATCAACGCGAATAAATCTTTAAATGTGTTTCCTGTTTCAAAGCACGGAAGAAATAAGATTGATGGTAGATAGACAGACAGCATGCACTGTTTTCAGTTGAAGGTTTCCTTTCATCAGTTGAGACTCTAGCGTTATTGAAAGCTTGAAAAACTAAAGAAAAAGTTGGAAAAATAACGGGAAAAGATTTGTCAGAAAATTCTTTGACTGATGTTTCCTTCTGATTCATTAGGAATTCCGACACTAGAAATATATTTAGTTGATAACTGCTTCATATCTAAATGATGTTCAAACTGATGATTGTCATTGTAAGATTTTAATTTAACACCGACTTAAGTATACGGAAACGATTAATAGAATAACGTATTAATAGTAAATTTCAATAAAATACACATTTTTATTTCTTTACTAAACAACATAATGATTTTTATCTCATTTTTTTTCTTTTTAATTCGAAGATTTACTGCTTCTCAAAGTTACAACCAGGTGGTGCCCCAAGTAGGGAATCAAAATTTTAAAGGTATAGTAATAATTTTAATATCAAAATAATGAAACAATGTATTTTCGTCATCTATAAACAAGAAACGAAAATTTAAAGCATCCGAAATACTAAAATGTGAGTAAAAAATTGAATTCCAACTTTTCTTTCTTACAAACATGATACTAATCAAGTTGAATAAAATATTTAAAAATTGTATTCTGAAAAAAAAATGTAATATTGATTTTATAAAATTTGTGCTTTCTTGCATAGTTACAGGTCTTTAAAAATATTATTATTTTTTTATTTGCCATCAAAAATCTCTTATTAATTATGTCTAGGATTTTTGGAGTTTCAAAATCAAATTAAAACAGCTTGTTCACTTTTTTTTTTAAAATATTGTTATATCATGAAAACCAATATGTCGTTTTTGTTTAATGGGTTGAAATCTACTGCAATGTTCCTTTTGCATCGCTAATGGTGCCAACAATGGCAAGTCATTAAATTTAAATTAATCGAAATGACTGCATGATAATAATACTAAGTACATAGCTGTCAAAGGTACTAACCGCTTTCTTTTTCTTTACTAAACTGACAAGAAACATTAAAGTAAACTTTAGACTTTTAAAGACAGAACATTTTGTTAATTTGCCATAGATTATAAGAAACTAATTCTTAAAGCAATAAAAATTTTCTTATCACACTTATGATTTGAGTACTTTAGTTTATATAGTAAGCCGACAACGTTACAATTTCATTTATCCTCTTATTCCTGGACATTCATTCTGACTAAGTGCATATCGATAATAAGAATGACTGATAGCAGCGAATTATTATTTTTGACTTAAAACTTATTAAAAGAATTATACAGGAGAGTACAGTTAAATATTAAAGAGGATTTCGCTTTGGGAGTTTTCCAAGGTAATTTTTATTTAAAAATTTAAATAAATAGAAGGATTTATATTTTTTAAAAATGGAAATAAACTATACAACAGATTCTTAACCAACTGTTCATGCAGATGTCCATTGTGGGATTCCTTTTTTAATAAAAATTTTAGGAATCACATTTAAAAAATGTGAATAAATTATACAACAGATTCTTACCCAACTTTTTATGCAGTTGTCCATTTGGGGATTTCCTTTTTTAGTAAAGATTTTACTGAATATAAAATGGTGCTATTTTTATCATTTTTTATAAGATTCGTTCATCCGATTCATATTTTTTTTTGTTTTTGGTTAATCGATGCCAAAAGCAAAGGTCATACTGACTATTTGTTTATACAGATACATCTAGATAGGATTTAATTCAAGAAATAATATTTTTTAAATATGACATGTGATAGACATCTCATGAAGTAGACACTTTTGTAAGTTACCAAAAATCATACGTACTTTTTGGTTAAAAAGAAGATAGGAATAAAAGTTTATTTCTAACAAAGCAAACTAATTTTTAAGTTTTCCAGCATATTCTCTCTTTTTCAACCATTGTTGCTGTCAAAGTCCTCTCTTAATCTATGAATCTATGTAAGTGTGTGTGTATCTTTGCGCTCCATAAGAATGGATTGCTTGGCTTAGAGCGACCACAAATATACTTTAGACAAATATGCTGGTATATATATAAATTAAAGACAGTAATGTGTTTCTCGAAGCATTTTGTATTTGTGGTTTTTAATCAGTTAAAAATTTTGCAAAATTTTGAATTTTTCAAAGTAATTCCACAAAACTATTATTGCATTAAACTGATTTTTTCATTATTTTAAAATTTCAAAATTAATGAAACCTTTTTTATATCAATTTCACTGCAGTGTACATTTTTCTGTGTTCTTGCAATCTAAAAATATTTTTTATTCTTTTAATTTCCGACAGAAAAATTTGTTGTTGAAATGAAATTTAATCGTTTCCATCATTTCATTAAATATTTAGTTGGTGATTATTATTCTGTTGAAAGTTAACGAAGAATGATTCCATTTAATATCTATGAAATTTTCATAAATAAGAAAATGGTGTTTCAATACTATGACCGAAGATAGATTAACAGGACGATTCTTAAAGATAGTAACAGGAACAATAGCTCTCTGTTACGAGATGACTTCTTTAGGATTATTCAGGAAAGATTATTCCAAAAAACAAACAGGAATAAGGCTAATAAAATGACTTAGCTCTGTTTTCATAATTTGATGCTTAAAAAACTTTGGAATCGTCATCGTAATTTTTCAGTTATATATGAAAAATTTCATTGAAACTAAGCACAACTAATGTTTTTTGGGAACCAGCTGGCCGCCCTAATCTTTTTTTTACAAACAAATATATAATGCAATTTCTCCTTCAGTCTGACATAATGACATAGGTCTCAAAATGTCAATCTTGGCATGATACCGAAACAATAACAAATCTTAATATTCACTATTGTATAAAGCTAAGAATTATTTTCCGGAATATATACTATAGTTATCATTATTATGTTGCAGAAATTTTTTATAAATATATTTAAAGAATATAAAATTAAAATTTTTATTAATTCATCATAAATATTCCACCCAAGATGCCTTCTTATTAGAAAGACATATTTTTAAGGAAAATCTTCAAATAATGCTTAAAAATTCCACTCAGGAAAAATACTTTACTTTTACTTACTTTATTATTATTCAGCTATATGTTACATTCAAAAGGTATCTTTTTTTTTGGATAAACTCTTGTTTTGAATATTTAAATTCAAAATTATAAAATCAAAATACTCTTTTACGGATTCGCTGGAAGATTGTTTAAAGACTTCAAAGATTAATCAAATATACAAAAACAAATTATTTTTGCAAAAAATATGGCATTAAAAATAAAGGTTAATTACGATGAAGCTCTTTGTCGGACGAAAAGTATTCATCAAATAGAATACATATGATACATTTAATGAAATACAAAAGTACAATAACATACTTATACGTATAAAAACATTAGAAATCATGTGCTGTATGACAGGTAAAATGTAGTATAAACAAAGATATTTGAGAATTCAAATGGTTTTCTTTTCAAATCAATAATACCCCCACCCTCCCTGTAAAGGTATTCCCAGAAGTATTCCCAGTCTTTACTGCTCCATGTTTTGTCCCCTATAGACAAAAATTATTTTTACTGCTTGCAAAAATTACTTTTTATTACTTACTAGACGCCTTTGGCGACCAGCTGGTTCGCCAAGAGTAATGGGGTCTAAGATTTTCAATTAAATACATAGTATGTGCCTAGCTCTCTTTATAATTTCTCTGCCGGATATACTTAAACTTCGAAAGTCAGGTAACACTGATTTACTAAATTAATGATATAGATGTTGCAAACGACCATAGAAACCTTTGTCTTGTATTTCTTTTTTAGAAAACATAACATTTAATATTTATTTAATTTCATCCAATCACGTGGTGAATGTTACATTTTTTTTTTCGATTTAATTTGCAGTCATTGTTAATTTATTTTTTAATTTGTCAGTATGATTTCAACAGTTTTATAAAAGCTTTTTTTTCCCTTTGCTCGTTTATTATTTATTTATAAAAATGTCACATATTATATTTCTTTTATTTTATCCAGTCACGTGCTAAAAGTTGCATTTCTTTAGATTTAATTTGTAATGATAGTTGTTTTTTTTAGTTTGAACTTCCGTCAATAGGATGGCAACATGCTGATAAAACCTAATTTTTCCCCCTTGACGTGCTCGTGCAGATTAAATTTTATTGTTTTGTCCGAAATATATTGTTGTAAAACATGGTTAAAATATCTCTTTAAAAATTCGTTAAAAATAGTGGATTAAGTTATACATTAAAAGAAAGATACCATTAGAAAGCTAATTTTTTAATCTTTAAATTGATGTAAAAATCATGTTTGTGCGATCATATTTTCGGAAGTTATAGCGGAAAATCGTCGAAATTTCGCTTAAATTTTAATTAATTCAAATTCTAATTAAAAATTCGAAAAAAGGGCTCCGAGGTGCACATTCCCAACCTCCAAGGTATACATGTACCAAATTTGGTAGCTGTAGGTCCAACGGTCTTGTCTGTAGAGCGCCAACACACACACACACACACACACATTGAGCTTTATTATAAGTATAGATTACTAAGTCTGGTCTACGATTTATTTGGAAACAATATACATATGATACACATATCTATTATCTTAAAATGAACTTTAAACAATATTAAAGCTAAACAATATACTTATTAATTGACTTAAACAAGTTTAGCGTCACAATCTTAAAGTTAAATTAGAATCCTATAAATATCTTACCTTTTTATTAATCTGAAATTTAATATAGGATATCCATATGGAAATGTATGCATTCAGGAAATTTCGATAGTTCTATTTAAAGTCACGAGTATCTATCTGAAAGTTACTTTTAACTGATGTTTAGTTTTACTTTCAAAAACATTCACTTGTGAAATAAGAATGATGATACGAAAATAAAATATATATGCATATATATATGATGAAAGACAACATTTCAGTTATACTTCAGTCTTAATTTTAAATGCTTGTCAAAATAGATAAGATAGTTGTGTTTTAATTATAACTTATATGTTTTATCACATTGAAGTGAAACAAAATCAATCAACACTATTTCTAATTGCTTGTTTAACCAGCAGGCGCCTGAGAACGGTTTTCAACATCTTCTCACTTCGCCTACCATACATCAGTTGTCTTTTTTCTAATGAAATGCTGAAATAGATCCGGCTAGATTTATTTTCTGTTATTCAGACTGTTATAGTTGAGCTTCATAATTTTTACGTTTCCTTCATTATTACTAAAATCACAAACACATAAATTTTTCCTTACAGATCATTAATATTATTGGCTAAAAAAAATTAAAAAAACGGAAAGAGAAATAAAAAAACTCGTTTAATATATTAATAAATAAAAACTCTGTAAGTAAATAAAAAATTATTACGAAGCTGACAATTGGAAAATAAAATGTGATCTTTATTTTAAGAAATTCCTAATAAATGAACCGAAATATTAAATTTTACTTGTGTATTCAAAATATGCACAATTGTTTTCTGTTTGATGTTCATAAGATTCGTTTTAATAAACTCTTCAGGTAATAATTTCGGGATATTTTCTTTAAATTGTTCAAAATATTAATACTTAAAATATTTTTGAAAAAAGTATTCTGTGTTTTAGATACATGTAATATATAATGTTTTATATTTATAGATTTTTATGGAAATTATTTTATAAAAGTTTTTAACATTCTATCATTTTTAGATTTATTAAATGAAAAATTTTCTATATTAATGTTGATTAGGATGGAGGGGTACATTATTATGGGAAAATGTTTTGAATTAAAAATTCGAAACTCTATCGAATTTTCACTCTTAAAATAACTGCACATAATAAATTTCAGGTATTAAATATATTTAAAATTATAAATGCAGTAAACTTAGAAGGGAATTTAAATGCTTGATAACTATCACAAAATACTTTCATTTTATATTTGTATGCAATCGAATAATTTTTATTTCGGGTCGCTGTTATCTAACTTATTACTTAAAACCAGGGCAAGTACATGAACATTTTCTCCAAATATATTGTTGAAAAAATTTATAGAATATTTTATTTATTAAATTGAATCTCCAACTAAAAAATTTAAATTTTAAAATACAAGGATAACAATTATTTGCAGACAAAAAAATGTTTTGAAGTTTAGATAAATACACTGAATTTATTACAAAAAATTGTCTTGTCGCTTTGTCTTTTGATGGTTATTTAATTGGGGAAACAGGGTTGAAATAGATTTCACATGTTTAAACTGAGTTAATAAAAGATATAAAAACTTAAACGTTTTATTTCTGTGAGCAAGAAGGCTAAACATAATCTTCTAACATAAAATATCTATAATTTAAATTTTTTTTTACGATATGAACTCAATTTGATTGTTTAGTCTCTTCCAACACCTTCTGAAATACTTTCTAATGTAAGTGTTTCCCCTTTCACTGTCACTGCATAAAATTATAGATCTTAAGTAAGAAATGAATATAATGAGTGCTCACTTACTTATTTTCTGAAACCCGCACATCAGACTTGTGTGTTCCGTTGTAAAGTAAAAAAACACAGTACATTTGTGTTTTATTATTTATATGTCATTAGTAATAAACTGTTGTCAAAGAGCTTAAAGCTTGACCTTCGGCAAATTTTTTGTCAATTAATTGCGGTAGTGTGATTAAAAATGTGCCAAATATATATTTTGGAATATGTAACTTATTTGAAACTGACTGAAATCAACATATAATTCAGAACTATAAATATAGAAAAAATAAAATAATCATATACCAAATTTTATGCATTTCCACCAACTGGTTTATGAATTATCACATTTACAGCCTTTGAGAGTACAGATAGACCTCTAGGCATATACAGTTGGAAATTTTCTACACTTGAAATTCTATATTTGTGTTTCAATTTTTATCTATCTAACTGTTTTTGTTTGGTATTGCTTTACCTCATATTCAGATATTAAATGTTTGTGCCTATTTTCTTTGAAATCATTTTGTTCAAAATTTGGTAGAATTTTGGAACCAAATTTCATACTTTTATATCAAAACTTTTGTAGATTATGGGTTTTACAGGCAAAGAGACATAATTAAAAAGAATGTGTATTTCATTGGCATTTAAATTCAGAGCATTAAACATCTTAAGTGCAAATTAGAATTAAGCAATAGGTAAAATTTCACATAGGAAGCCTTGACCTTGATGTAGGTCAAAATAATATGTATAAAGAAATTCAAAACTATTATAATAAGTGAAATTATATGAATTTGTTTAGTATAAATAATGATTCAAAAACAATAAAATGTTATAAAATATCTTTAAAAAGTGATGAAGAATTTTGTTAATTTTTAAAACCTCTCAATGTTTTTGAAATTATATGAATTCGTTCAGTATAAATAAGGAATTCTGACCAATTAAAAAGGCATAAAATATTAACAAGATATGATAAAATATACAGAAAAGGATAATGAAATTTGTTAATTCTTAAAACTGCGCACTTATTTTTGAAACTATCTGAATTTGTATAAATAAGGAAGTCAAAGCAATAAAATACGAAAAAAAATTATAAAATGTTATAAAGTATTTCAAAAATGGTGAAGAATTTTGTTAATTGTTAAAACTGTTTATTGAGTTTTGAACTCTTTTATCAACCAGAAGCTATAATTTTTTTTTTCTAAATTGTAAAAGACGGAAGTCTATGTATTTATGCTGAAAGCAAACAATTATTGATAATTTTCAGAAATAATGTTTCATATCCTATTACTACCAAAAAAAACTTTAAAATTTCAGGTGTGGTATAGCATATTATTTATTCAGTTATTTGTCATTAAAGGAAATTAATTGGCATAATGCCAGCATTCATGTCCCATAATCAAAACAGTTATCTAAGCGACATATTTCAAAATAGCCTTAGCATATGACATCTTTTATTTTTTCGTACAAAATTATTCTATTTTATTTTTATACATAGTGTAATGCTTAATATAATTTTCTTCTAAGAAAGACGAGCATGATTAGATCTCTAAAAGTTGGATACTTCCCATCACTAAAAGATTCAAATCAAAGCATTGCTATTTTTGAATACATTTCTCCTAAATGACGACAGCTGAATACATAATTCAAGCGAAATAATTATAAAAAAAAAGAAGTGTAGAAGACGAATTTGTATCTTTTTGTTCGTTAATCTTTCTAAAAACTAATCGTTCTGAAACATTTTTAAAACTTATAAAATTAGTATTTTTTTTATTTTTAAACTTTAATTGCATTAGTTTTTACTTCGCTTTTATAATTAATTTTTTTCTTTTTACACAGAGTTGAAAATACAAATAAAATTTTCAAAATATTATGTACTTTTATACAAAATCATTTGATTTGAAGTCATATCTATATAATAAACAGTATGCAAAAAAATGTGTGATCCTTTTTTTGTTCATAATATTATTTTACTATTCAGAGATTTCAGAAATTTTTTTAGAATTCAAAACGTCAGCAAACCAAATAATTATAAAACCCAAAAGCAATTTGATACTGTTTTAAAGTTTTCGTGAGAGCGCAATATTTTATAGCTATTGAAATCTATTCAAATGGGATTATTATGTGATTTTTAATAATTTTAATAAGAAAATTTTCGTTTACACGGTAAATTAAATCTTATGACTTTTCTAGAAGTTGTTTTTTACAATGCAAATAAAATGATGTATAAAATTCTAAAAAAGGGGCATCATTATTGATTTTACTAAACTGATTCATCTAAAAATAATAGTACTCCCAAGCTAATTACTTCAACCATCTTGAACAAAAAATAGAAAAAATTATGAGTATCAGAATTTCATTGAATTCATGGAAGATGAGAATTATTTCTTAGAGAAGTCTAATGAAGAGCATACAACAATGAAAAATGTAGGCATTTGCAAGAGAAAAATGTAAAGACATTACTATTCAAATAAATGCTATTTTTTCCAATAATTTTGAATTGAATAGGTGAGATAACTGTTTAATTATTTCGATTCAATGTCTTGTTCTACTATTTTTTGTTCTATAAAGCTACTTATGTAAATAAAATTACATTTTATATTACAACGCAGTTGTGGAATGTTTCAATCTGAAATATGTATGGAACTTTTAACAGTTCTCAGAAAAGAATAATTATCTAATACATCAATTGATTGTTTTACTTAAAGGATTTATAGAATAAGTCTTTTATAATATGCTTAATATTTCCAGTTCCAATTTCCATTAAGTTTTTCCATAAATATCTTTGATATAAATATGTATTCCGGTAAATAATAAAATCAAAACATAAATGCTCCCTAAAGCAACAAATAGAAACATAGTTATTTCAAAAATTCAAAAATTTGCCCATTTTATCTTGTATTTAATACTTGATCTCAAAAGGAAGAAACTAAATCAATGTCATACAATTTCCGGAGTTTTCCTATAAGAATATTTTTGTCAAAAGTATATATAGAAATTGTCATATTTACTACCAAATTAATCATCCTGTAGTTATTATTTTTAGTTTTATTATTTGTTTCGTAATTTTGTACTAATATGTATCAAAAGGGTTAACTTTACAATGCAATTCTGATGCTAAAGAATTCATAGAGAGAATGAAATGTCGTCCAAATGTTTTGGAATTACAGCAATCATTGCATTACAATCAATCACATATGATTACTTTTTTGTAAAAATAATCAGAAATCGCTAAAAATTTAACATTTTGGTAATTCTATTAGCTTTCCAAGATATCAAAAATCGAGCATAAGTGATTATCATTTTAGATACGATGTAATTGATAATTTTATTGAAGCACAAAAGATAAAATTCTTCATTGTAGGATAAAGAAGGATTTCAATGAAATCATTTTCGATTTGAGTAAGCTAGAGAAATTTTATAGTAAATAAGGATTTTTTTATAGGGAAGCATTGCTATTTGTCCTATTTAATAGAAAAATAATAGTTAATTTTTAAAACAAAACAAACCTAATTTTTGAGAATAAAAGAGTGTATTGCTCTAAATCTGATTTCAAAGATTTTTTATGTATCTTTTTGCTATAAAAAATTTCTAAAATTGCCTTTGTTTTATTATGCCGACAACTGAATTACTAGCTTGTGGGGGAGTTCATATTGGTATATATATATATATATATATTGTTTATAAATATTCCGCAATTGAGAGTGTTTACTAATGGAACTGTATTTTTCGGATTGTATTCTAACTGTATAATTATTTTTCCTTGCCTTTTATGTCAAAAATCTAATAGTCGTAAAAAATATCCTAAACTTTCTATACATTTTTTAATGTATCAAATACTTTTAAAAATAAACGGAGATTTATAGAATCAAAGAATATTTCTTTAAGGTTTTATAAACTGAAACGTTCTCTTCTTCTTTAACCCTTTTTTAAATCGAATAGTCTTCTTTACTTTGAGACTAAACATTTTTTTCCATATTTACATTTACCATACAACGGTACCAGCGACAACAAATGTATCTAGTATGAGTAGTTTTCAGCAAATGTTTACTCGACGCTGTGCACACTGGGAGTTCCGCCATGGTAAAGAGTAATTCCTGTCTCTAGCTGCAAAAGAGCTTGCCGAGAAAACAAAGTGGCCATATGGCTGCTTATCAATGGTCCCGATATGAAAGTGTGAACTAGGTCCTTGAGGAAAACCATCTGCTGTGATCCTGTCGGGACAGATTGTTTAGGAAAACGAGACTCGCCCCCATTGGTCGAAGAGAGATTTTTCACCCTTTGAATATAGTTTATCTTAACTCTTTCAAGAAAATTTATTTACGTACAAAGAATGTACCATCTAGACTCACTGTCTACTAGCCACTGTCTGCATATTTGAATAAAGTGCTGGATTCTTTCTGCCAATCCTTACGATAACTTTTTAAAAAAGTAATTTAAATTTAAATTACTCGTAGCTCACTCTCAGCATAAAAAGTCTTTAAGAATGATTCCTGTATTTAAGAATACAGCATCAGTTATTTCTTTCTTTTTTTTTTAGTTAACGCATAGATAGGGAATTGATGTTATTCAAGATCAAATTTTGGCATTCAATTTGATTCTTAAGAAAAATTATTTTGTTTTAATTAATAATATGACATTTCTTCTTATTAAGATATTGAAAATTTCTTTCACTTTTATTTCTCTCAGCTCAGCTAGTATCACAAACAATTCTTTCATGTATATATTTTAGAAACCTTAAAAGCAATTTTTCTGACAAATTATATGCATTCTACAGTTAAGACATAAATAACATAAGGTAGTTAACAAACTCCGATCAAGTCAAAGGTCAAGGAGGGGGGAATTACTAGATGACGTTACCACAAAACAACCCTACCTAGCAGAAAGACACAAAATTGGAAGCCAACATAAATTCCTCTTCCTCTAAAAGCTTCTTATGTAATATATGAGAAGTAAAAAGGTTTATGGAGAAGAATAAATAAAAGTCAATAGATATAACATTTAATTTCAAATACTATTAATTACGTTTACAGCAAACGAAAAAAGTTTATTCGGCTTTCAAATAAAAGAAATTATATTTATTTATCAAGAAGCAAATTGATAAATATATACAATTTAATTCCAATAAAGCAGATACAATAAAGGTATAAAATATGAAAACAAGGCATTTGCTTTTTGTTAATCCTCTATAATCTTAATCATGATATTTCTTTGAATTTGTTCCTTATAAAAGTACCTGGTACCGAATTCTCTTCTGATACAAAAAAAATATATTTAAATAGGATTTATATTATTTAATTTAAAGGTTATTGAAAAGATGTTTGTTAAAAATATTCATTAAAAAGACAACTGTTGAAATGACACTTTCATTTACTTAAAATTTTACATTTTATTCATGATAAAGCAAACTTCAATTTTTATTTAATAAGATATCCTCCGACGTGAAGAAAAAGTAGGTGTCATCGATATCTGTCTGCTTTATTTTTAAAATGTAAGAGATCATAGTCAAGTACAAAGGTGCATCCTTTTAAATATGTTGTAATGTTTGCGGCTATAAATGTTTTGATGAAAATATGTAGAATTTCATCATAGTTTCGTTCATAAACGTGTACCTTCTTTATTTTGTTTTAAAATTTATTCAGTGACGCCTATAAAAAACTAATTCTGTTTTTTTTTTTTTTTTGCTTGAAAAACTAATTTTATTTTGTAGTTTAATATCAATTCTACCCTAAATTAATTTTAGTGCATATAATTAACTATGCAGTTTATAATGCACATATAACTTGGCTATGAAGCAAAGAAAAGGTTTTTGAGGATATTTTAAATAAAAAACTGTGGTAATAATTGTTTCACTAAAGAAAAATTAAAGATTAATAAAATAATTACAAAACATTAAATTGCATTAAATATTTAACATTAAATATTTCTCCGTCTATCGTATGCTGAATGCTATTTAAACAATAATCTTTTCTTCGAATACTTAATTTGTTTATTTGAGTTACTCAATTGAGCACATTAGTTCAAAGACATCTAAAAATTTTAACTTTTATTTTATCAAAATTGTTAACCATTCTTTACTAACTCTGCTATTTTTATTATAACTATTATTTTTAACATACTACATATAAATAGATCAATTAAAAATATGGAACAATAAACCATATTTTTTCTTATATTTATCAAACATGTACTTGACAGAAAATTCAGTGTTCCACAGCACGGTTTTTTTTTAAAAAAAGTGTGTTGCTCCTGGATTTTTTGTAAACATCAATAGCACTTTCTAAAAACAACAGTACCTTGACACATAATGAGGAACTGAAATCTTTGAAAAATGGAATGATAGTTTAAAATATATTAGAATTGATGATTTCATATTATCTCACAGAAAACGTCAATTCAAAATGAAAATTGAATAAAATGTTCAATGTTTTAACCCTGGAAATACAAAAATTAAAAATAAATGGATTTGAAATATAATTCGTTCTGATACAAAGAAAGACGTGATTTCAAAAAGGCTAGCTAAGACTTAAATTTGTATATTTTACTTTTTTATCTATTTACCTCGCTTCTTTCATTTCTACCAGCAGATAATCTGTTTTGAATAGTCTTTCTCCTCTAACGTGAAACCTTACACATGACTATAGGTAGCAAATTGAAATACCAAAAGAAAGCACGGTTCTAATCTAACAATCCGTTCCTTAAAATGAATCCTAAAGTCATGAGTTTTTATTATTTTTTTCTGTCTCTTCTTCCGAAGTATTTGTGTTTGGGATATAAATCCTTAAGGCCCTTGCAGTAAATTCGAGGAAGCTACACTTTGAGGGCAATAAAGTTAATGGTCGACTTCTTTCAACGTTTTTAACAAAAGGCGTCACTTGGGAGAAAAGAGAGTGGATTGCTGGGGATTTTTAACAGGACTTCAATGACGTGTGATATTTGAAGCGGTTCGTTCAGCAGAAAAATCAGCACGCTTCAATTCGTTCGGAAAGCCTGCCTTCAGAGCAGATTGGGTTGAAGCTTTCCCGATAACGTACTTTTTATGAGAAATTATGTTTATGCCAATCAGATGCCACAATGGATCCACTGTCTGACAACAAATTAAATAAAATGCCGAAAATCAGAAAGAGTTGGAGTTCCCAATAGATTTTTTATGACAACTCTAGATGATATAAATTCCTGATATGATGATTTAAAATCATTGAATGTTAAACGAATTTCAATGATTCAGCAAAAGATTTTAATATGATTGAGCATCCATGTAAAAATACCATTTTTGCTTACTGATTAAAATCGCAGTTTTTAAGTTCATAAAAATATTGAGGATTTTAAATTCATGAAACATATTCAAACTTCACTTGATAGATTAGACCAATTTTCCAGAAAAAAATTCCATTAATCGTTGACGGTACAATATACAATTTACCTTTAAATACTTTTTATACTTTAAAAATAGTAAAACTTTACAACTTTACAAAAAAACTTTACAACTTTTAAAATAGTTCAATTAATTTTTAGTCAATATTGTTCGTTCTTTTGAGGTTATCTGCCTCTTGTTCCAGGTTCTGCTCTAGAAATTATTCGAAATAAAATTTGAACAATTTGTCTTATACAGAACTTCCTCTCTTCATTTGAGTAGAAAATGAAAAGTTTTTTTAAAAATTCATAGTCAAGAGATTAAATATGTAAAATTTTGAAGAAGTTCAATTGGGAATCCATGACTTTTTACAACAAATTATTACAAAGAATTCTTTTACTTGTTTAAAAGTACATACTCCTTTACATCTGAACAAATTTGGGAAAAAAATGAATCTAGAGGAGTGTTTTTCTGATTCAAAAAGATTTCCATAAGATTTGATTTTATTTATTTTGGTATACATTGAAAAAAAATTGGTTTGAGATGTAACATTTTTACTGCAACAATAAAAATCAATATCGCAAAATTTCATGTTTTCAATTTTTAATTACTAGCTTAGAGAAAATCTGAAAACTTTCGGGGAAAATTATGAGAGTTTTTGGAACATCATTAATGGAATTTTGGAAAAAGAATTTTTTATGTCCTTCCGTATATGTATTTTCTTTTCTTTTCCCAAGAAACAACGATTATTTCCAAAAGAAAAAAAAATCACTCGAAAACTTCAGACTCCCCCCCCCCCAATTTTCTTTGTTCAAAATAATAGACTATTATAGCAAATAAACTCCAATAATGTGTAATATTTTAAAATAAAATGTCTACACTCAAATATTTTTCCTCAGAAATTTGTTTTAATTTCTGTAAGATTATTAAAACTAAATTATATTTATCCTATCTTACTCATTTTCCAAAAATTACAGTTCCTTTAAAAGAAAATTTTTGTTCGAAATTATATATACCAGATAAGGAGAGTATCAAACACAAAATATGATAAAAGAAATGATCCAAGGTAGTTCTGTTCCTGTAATTACTGAGAATTATGATATTAACAGAAGAAAACTAAGCATTTAATGTAAGGAAAAGTTTCCCCTTTTGGTTCACATAAGCAGTTTTTTATGTATAGTTATTGAAAATGCAGCTTATTTATTAAAAAAAATTGTAGCATTTTTTATTTATTTTTAAAAGAATATAGTTAACTATAATAAAAATATATCAAAATTCATAAAAGTGATTGAATGGAAAATATTGATTTCTCAAAAAAAATCACAAATTTTTAAAACCCGATTAACTGAAAATAATCTATGAACCCAAGTATAATCTTTTCAACTTTATGTAATTTTTTCCATTTTTGGATCTTTATATACAATAGAACCACACAAATTATGTCTTTTTTCTTTTCAATCAACATTTGGTATTTTTAATGTCCTTTAATTTTTATTTTTAAAATTGTAGGGAATCCAGCTTGTGGCACTTTTAATTTATAAGAAATACCAGTGATTAAATTTAGTTTTCAGAACAGCTTTACTAAATGTGTAAAAATAGATTAAAATTATATTTCAGCACTATGTTTGTTTACTATTTAATTATTATTCAATTATTCAATTGTTATAAAAATTAAAATCTGGATTTCAATATAATTTAGATTATGTATGTTTTTTTACGTTGATTGAAATATTATTAAAAACTAGATGGTATTATTAATATACCCAGAAACAGAAAAAAACATAAATTTACTTAATAAGAAAAAAGCTTATATCAATGAAAAAATGCGAAATTTAATAGAATAGCAAAACAAAATAAAATACATTCCAAAATCCTAAATATCATTCTTACAAATATTAACCAAAACATATATTATGGAAAAAGTCAAGAAAGTTTAGATGATAAAAGTTCATAATTTATTTAATCTCTTAAATGTATTCAGCAAATTTAACCTTTTAAAGAGTTTTGAAACTATTTTCTCCAAAGATATACGCATATATATATTTTAGAGAAATAATGAAATGTATGCTGGAGTTATTTTTATTTGTACTTTGTTCATCAATTTGTATTTTTTTATGTAATTCTTTTCAATACATTCAAAATGTTACTTTAAGGATATTATAAACTTAGTTCCAGCAAAAGGTCTTTTAATCCTGTTATTTCGATCAAATTAAGAATAAATAGTAATTTTATTCCAATTAAGAACAAATATTTCACCACATTTTTGAAAGTTTTAGATACATTATCTGAAATCTTAATACTGTCTTTATTCGAAATTTTCAAAATTTTTCAAATATATTTCTTTTGCAATTTCTTCATATGAAAATTTTTAAATTCCAATTAAAATCAAAATGAATAAAACTCTTTTATACACTTTTTGCCCGTTATAAGTTCAACGGAAAAATATTTTAAATGTAAAGTCAAATAAAAATTTTATTTAAAAGATAATGTTATGCAACAGGAAAAAAACAACTGTGTAATGTATTACTCAAAATTAAAATTAATTTTAGGAAAAACTGTGTATAAAATTTTTAAATAAATGTGAAAGTAATTCTGTTATTTTCGAAATTAATTCTTATTTAAAATAGCAAGAGGAGCTTTCTATCGAATACGTGGATTTTATTATGAACTAGCCGCCTTTGGCGACCAGCTGGTTCGCCATGAGTAAAGCGTTCAAAAATTTTCAATTAAATCACATATTCATTAGCCTTGAAGTAATTTCGGGCATTGATTGACCTGAAATTAGTATTTTCTTTAAGATGATGGACGGAAAGTTCTAAAAGTACACCTTTCCCTAGTAATATTCTTTAATTTTATAAATCCGTCAGTTTTAACCATCGGTTATGCTTCCAAAATATTAAAAAAAATTTCGATGATGTTGCCAAAATATTAAATATGTTTTTTTAAAGAAAGCGAGAAAGGGAAAAAAGTATTAAATTAATGATACAGATATTGCAAACGATTACATAAATATGCCATTAAGTCGGGATTTCAATGCATATCCTGTCAAAATTCAATCAAGTTTACCGTAAATAAAGAAGATTTATTGAGTTAATGGTATAGATATTGCAAACGATTGTAGAAACCTTTGTTTTGCATTTATTTTTCAAAGAAAATATCACATTTTATATTTCTTTTATTTTATCCAGTCACGTGCTGAAAGTTGCATTTCTGTAGATTTATTTTGCGATGATATTTTTTTTATTTGAACTTCCGGCATTCTTTTATTTTATCCAGTCACGTGATAAAAACATGGTTAAAATATTTCTTTAAAAATTCATTAAAAATAGAAGTTTACATTATAAATTAAAAAAACTGATACCATTAGAAAGTTAATTTTTTAATCATTAAATTGATATAAAAATCATGTTTGTGCAATAATATTTTCGGAAGTTATAGCGGAAAAACGTCGAAATTTCTCTTAAATTTTAATTAATTCAAATTCTAATTAAAAATTCGAAAAAAGGGCTCCGAGGTGCACATTCCCAACCTCCAAGGTATACATGTACCAAATTCGGTAGCTGTAGGTCAAACGGTCTGGCCTGTAGAGCGCCAACACACACACACACGCACGCACACACACACATTGAGCTTTATTATAAGTATAGATAAAACTTTTCTGTCCAAAAAAAGTCACAAATTATTAGGTTCGAAAATTGATTTTAATCTAACCAATTTAAATCGTACATTTGAAGGGGTCAAAAATAACGTGTTTCTTATTTATAATATTACTTTTACGTTAAGGAATTTTAACTTTATTAAAGTAAAAAAAACAACAACTAAGAAAAGCAAAATAAACTTATATTGTAATTTTGAAAAGTATAATTGTTTCGAAAAGTTCGAATCACATTTACTCAGAATTATTAAATGTCGGATGATAGATTATTTAAAGATTAAAAAAAACAGTTGATTTTGTCTGTTGAAATATATATATTTGCGAAACTATACACACGATTTTTCAATAAGACTTTTAAAATTTTTAACCAAAGAATAGATTTGCTTGGTTTTTTTAAAAAAAATATTCAAGATTTTAAAGGAAGCATTTGGTTTAATTACCTAAGAGCATCAAATGTTACAGAGGATGATAAAAATAATCAAGCAATTAATAGAATTTCAATTTATTTCTTAAAATAAGGCACCTAAAATCATCAAATAGTATAAAGGACAATAAAATGAATCAAGCAATTAATAGAGTTTTGGTTTATTTCTTAAAATATTTAAAGTCATTAACTTTTTTGACTTAAGTTCCTTTTATATCTATTTACAAACGTACACTTGCTTTAATTTGTTCACTTATTTCAATCTTTCTTTATGTGATGAAAGTTATAATGCTAGGGCCCTTTATATCATTTTTAAAGCCTATAATTCAGTTATTTTGTGAAATAACTGATCATGATTGATCAATTATTTCGTAGAATTCCTAGTTATTTCATAAAAAGTAATTTGTATTCTATTAAACCAACTGAATTCATACTTTAACAATAGCAAACGATACTGAAAAAAGACAAAAAAAAGTTTAAGGGGGAAAAAACCAATCAATTACAGTTGGAAGGAGGGGGACTAAATAATATGGAGAAAATGTGCGCTTGAAAGTCGATAACAACTTAACTTCTAATAGAAATACAACGAATTAAAGTGTTTCAAACAGTGGACCTTAAGTTCTGATATTTTTATCGCTTAAATTAGCAGCTCCAGCATTATTTTTATTTCCCGAATGCATACAGTTAAGAATTTTTAAGAGTTTTATTTTCCTATCAAATTCCTATTGTTTTGAAATATAAATAATCAGTAAGTTCAAATCAAAGTGGCAAAATAAATATATGTTACATATGAAAAACCTTTTCTATGTAAAAATGTATGCTTGTATAAATAGATAAAGGAAAGGTTTATCGAAAGTTGCAAATATGTGCTAAAATTTTAAAACGTTCTTATTTATTTTCTAAACAAAAGTTAATTTGTGAAAACATTATTTTTAATAGAAATTGCTTGGTTTTAATCTTTTCTGTAAAAATAACCCTGTAAATATAATCAATTATTTTAAATATAGATAGTCGCTTTGCAATTTATTTTACAAATTTAGTTTACAAATGGCTCATCTGTACTGAAAACTAATGTTTTGTCTCTTAAAAAACTGCTTCAAGTAGAATTTAATATAGTTCTACGAAAGAAAAGTTTCACAAATTTTACTAACCTGAAACCAGGAAATTAAATAAGAAAATTACTAATAATTCGCTTCTATTTTTCTCCAAATATATTTATAGAGTTATGTTTCATGATTCTCATAATTGATAGCTACCTTAAAATTCCTAAAAAAATTAATAAACATATAACATTAAAATGGCTTAATTATTTTTTCCAACAAATTTTTCTCTGAATTTAAAGAAATCAAATTTATATAGAGACTTATTGCGTAGTTTATAAAATTTTTCCTTGTATGTTACTAAGCCTATAGCGTAAATACATATTCCTCTATTTATTTATCTATTTTATCAGAAAGTTTGAATACAGTTAAATATTTTGAAGCATTATAAAGTGAAGTTCGTTCAAAATATCGCTATTAAATTTATCGGATAACTGAATTTAATTTAGACAAAAAAGTAATAGATCATTTCATGGACTTTAATAAATTAATTAAAAATAACTTCTAATATTTTGAAAAAATTTCTCATTTTTGGATTAGAAATCATTAGATATCCAGTAGGAATATAACAAAATTTAGTCGCAAAATATCTTTTCTTTGAGACTCTTTTTTTATTTATCCCAACATCTCTAGGAAAAAGGATGTCGCAGAGGAGAGAGGACGGACTTGCGCACGCATCCATGCAGGGGCGCTGCCATCGAAATCTTTATCTGATCGCCCCCCCCCTCGGGTCTTACCATTCCAATATTTTTTTTCTCACTTGTTTTTGTCGTGAGACATCCCCTATCTTTAAAAACCCAATCCTCAGTAATTCGCCCCATGCCGACTTATCCCGCTGTCCAACACCGAGCGATGGCACCAGTGATAGGGGGGCGCCTCACTCTGATACCGGGGCTGAAAACTTTGGGGGGAGGGAAGAAGGGATGGAAGAAGATGGAGAAGAAGGAGAGGGGAGAAGGGTGGCACCGCGTCCTTCAAACGACCCTAGCTTTGTGAGCGAACAACATGGAATGTCCCGAAAGCTCTTGGCCATCATTCGATCATCGGAAAAAGGGGCCCCTTTTTCTTGGACATGATTTTCAATTACACTTTTCGGCCTTCTTTTTTGATGAAAGTAAAATCTGAAAATACTTTTGTTATTAGGGGAAAATATATATTAATATTTAAATGAAAATAGTTGAAAATTTTGAAATTATTCAGTTGATATTGAATCTATTATACTTTTTAGAACAGGTGCAGTTGGATAATTTACAAATAATCTTATACAATTATTTTAATTATTGAAATTTTAATAACATATTCTAGATTATATACTTTTAAAATAAACCTTTTAATGAAGGAAATACTGTATTCTTTGAACAAAAACAAATACACGTATCAATTTCAAAACTAACATTTACAAAAATTTGTGATATTTAAAAAAATATTGATTTAAAAAACACTGAAAAGGTAATACAGAACACATATACACATTCTTTTAAGGAAAAAAGAATATATTTATATTTTGTACAACACTACATTTCTTTTCCTTTTTTCCCAAAAGAACTGTGGCTTGATAAATCAAAACTAAGTCAAATAAGGGCAAGGAAAATTATTCTGTACATAAATTATATTTTCATCCTAGATAAGACATTTCAGAATCTGAAACAACACAGCTTTTAAAATGAATCCTTTCATACTATTTTAAAAATAACCTTTTCATTGACCTTTTCAATACCATTATTAAATTCTTTTCAAATACTTTCGAATATTAAGAGAGAATTGATAATATAAGTAATCCTAAATGAATAGAATTATTCCTATATGCCTTTTTTTTTGTTTATATGAAATTTAGGTTACTTACAGAGGTCAAATTTTATGAAACAATGCCGAAAACTATTTTTGAAAAGCATTAAAGGAATTATAAAACATAAGTAAAAAAAAATTCAACCATCAATAATTTTGTCTTCGTTAAATCGTGCCAAAAGCAATATTTGGAATTAATAAAAAGAGCACAAAATATAATCTTAAGAAATCACCTATCAATATTTTCATCTTTTACATTTTATATGAATAGAACATAATTAGAGCATAAAACCAAATAAATATAATTAAATAATATATATTATATGAAGAGCACTTTATAAAAAATTAAAATTATTTTGTCTGTATATTTAATTTATTGAACTAAACCGTTTTTTATACCATTAATTCAAACATTTATGGGATATTAAAAAACCTTCACAGAAATGAGTGAAAAATGTTTTCTTTTGTAAAGTACAGCAGTTCTAAATTTATCATAATCATTATTTATATATGTAACTACTATGTTTAAAGTAATAAAAAGTAAAATTATAATCAACTGCTAATAATGAACAAAAGGTTTCGTTATTTGCTAATAAATATCAAGAACATCTGTTAAGGTTAAGATAATTACATTTTAAAGAAAATTTTGTAAATATTATGACAAATTAGAGTCAATTTGTTTCCGTGAGTTTAATTTAAGACTATGTAAGACTCCCTGAGAATGTGAAAACCAATATTTAACAGGTAATTTTGGCTAAACAAAGTAGGTTTTATTTTCAGTTTTTAAAATAATTCTGTAATAATTTAGTCTGAAACGAAAATTATTTACAGTAAAAATAAAATAGTTTTTCAATAGTTATTTAAAAACAGAGGATATAAATGTAATTTAAAACACATTACTTCTACAACAGTAGAAACCATCAAAAATAATTTATAAATAAGCGAAAAATAGAAGAAATAAAAAGGATAGAAGGATTCACGCTAGGATATAGAAATTTCAGTATTCTTAGCTCCCTTATTTAATATATCCTGTTTGTGAGAACACAAAATTTATGATATTTTACTGATTTCAGGAGAGAAATTTCCATACGAATCTCTTCATATTATAAAATTATATTTCAAAAATTCAGTGAGTCAATAATTACAGTTACTTAAGTATCTCAGATTTGGACCATAAATATGATAGTGAAATGAAAATTTAAATGTTGAATTCTAATTACAGACTTTCTTGAAAGGGTATTTTACATTTGAAAACCTTAAAAACAAGCTTTTTGATGGAAAAACGATTCATAATATTTCAACATGTTTCACATTTAGCATTACATGATTACAGCAGTGAACCCCTCAAGTATGAATTGTTTTCATCAAACATATATTAGAAATTTCTTCTGCGAACTTAGAAGAGTGTTTTTAACGGCCAAATATTTTAAACTAGACTTGAAAGACTTGAGGTCACCAGCACATTTCACTTTAATATATAATTCAAAACTTTTGGGGCATAAAAATTGATTTCACACAATTGGATAAGGAAGGATCATAAATATTGATCATCATAAGTAGGTATTTACAACACATCCACTTTCTTCACTACAAAGGAAATACTTTCATTTTTTCGATGACAACATTCCTGAAAGATAGAGGGCCCCTTCTGCGATCGCAAAAGGGGCACAATGAACACAGAACTGGATTCAATTTTCTTCTCAAGGTGAGGGAAGAAAGCACCTGGGATGAATTCTCCCGAACACCGTCGGGATGCTGATGACAACATCCCGACCGAAAGGGGCCCCTTCTGTGATCATAGAAAGGACGTACGGATGCTGGAGACGTGAATTAATCCACTGGTCGTACGTAAGAGGGGGAAAGGCACTGGGGGCCCTCTCTGTGATCACGGAAGGAGCACCGGAGGGCTTCGGTGGAGGAAAAGGTGGAATACTCACTTCACAGTCTTTGCAGGTCCAGACCGAGTTGGCGTTCTCGCAGTCGTACCTGTCGAGCAGTCTTCGGAAGCGACAGGCCGCCTCGCGCGCCCTCCCGTCGCTCTCTCGAAGCCGGGCCAGGGCCCCGGCGTCGCAGGCTCGCACCAGGCGGGCCGGCTCGTAGGCGTCGCAGAAGCGGAGGCGCACGCTTCGTCCCTGGGCCCCGCACGCCTCCCAGGGCCCCACGTCCTCGTCCAGGTGAAGGCACTGGCGGAAGGTCCCAAAGGGCGGCGGAACTTCGGCGGAGCAACAGCAGCAGCAGAGCAGCAGCAGTAGCACGATCAGAGCAGCGAGACACTCGGTGCGATGACTCCCATGCTCAAATCTCATAGTTCATCGGAATAGGAACTAGGGGCAGGGGAGCGGGGAGCGTAGTCCGGATCGGGGCACCCGTCCACATAGCAGGCGGGGGCCCCGGCTAGCGGCGGCCGCCGGGGGGGCCCCCCACCCGCGCGACCGCCTCCGCGGGTCTGGTGCAGAGCCGAGAGGCGATCATGCTCCGGGATGGAGAAGAAGGTGGCCCGCCATCTTGGTGGATGGGGGTCGAAGCTGGCGGGGCCCTGGGAGCGGAGGGCGCATGCCCCTCCCGGTCGCGGCGGCCCTCTCTTAGGGGCCCCCTCGTCTCTCCTGGCCTCGCGGATCCATGGGAAGAGATAGCGATCGCGTTACCCCGGGTCGTTTTACCCCCGACGGGTGAGGTCCTCGTTCTCTTCGTTCTGCCCGACGACAGAGAGCTCTGGCTCTCCTCCGCTCGGCTCCTCTCGGGGACGGCGCACGCGCACAACGCAGTGCGGAGGATGCGGATCGACCGCACGCTCCTCCCGCACCCCCCGCGCTTTTTAACCCGCTAGTCCACCCCTGCTCCGCGGGACGTGGTCTGCGCGACCTTTTGACCCACCTGACGACACCCCTTCGCCACACTAGGATCGCCCCCGAAAATTTATTCAGTCACTTAAAAGTAACAGATTCCTCCAAACGATCGGGATGAAGAAGATCGCGGGCACTCCGGAGGGAAAGAACGGACATCCAGAGTTTTACAAGTTATTTGCAATGGCTCGGACAGCGCATGCTCTGTGGCTCGCTATTCTTTACGATACCACGTGGATAGTTGGAGGTTAATTGGCGTATTTTGGGCAGAGAGTAGGCCTCGCAGACACACGCATGGGACACTCCGTTACATGGGAGATTGGAATCTCTCTCCGTTCGATCGAAAGAGAGGAATTTCAGAAAAATCCCAAGAAGTTCGTTATTTCCACTTCTCGAGAAGAATGGATTGCGTTCGCTTAAGGGAAATTTGGTTCTAAGTCTCTTAACCTTGAATCTAAACATTAGAATGTAATAGTTCATTCCTTAAAAGTAATAAGGAAACTCATGATGTAACTTGATGGGAAAAAAATAGGTTAAAATTCTTGTACATGTTATGAACATAGGAGTTTTAGAGAAAATTTCGGTATTTAATGTCAAAATACAAAACATCACCTCCTTATTTTTTTTTTCAAAAAAAAATTCACATTTATTTTAGATCAAAATTAAAAATTATGTTACTTGTATTCGTAAAAAAATTATTAGATTGTTGTAAAGTAAAATTTTTTTAAAAAAAGTTTTAATTTCGATGGTTTGCTTGAATTTTACTTAAATTTAATTTTAAGCTCAAAGAGTAATTGAATTCTGATGTGAATATTTTTTTAAGAAAAATAAACTTTTTTTGAAATTAAATAAATTTGTCAGATTTTTTAAAATTTTATTCTAATAATAAATAGTACTAATTTAATACTATTATAATAATAAAAGTAAATTCTGATAATAAAGCGGGAAAAATAAATACTTTGCATTTAATTAACACAGTTCACATTTAAAGATAACAATCCCTGTCTTAGTAAAATCACATTAAACAAAAATTAAATAATTAAGACGGTAATAACACAGTTTTAAGTTTTTGCATCAGTTTAAAACTTTTTTTTTATCAAAGCAGCGATAAGACGTTTTGAGTCAAATTTTTATTGAATTGAGGACTTCTTAAAATGCCGCTAAAAAGATTTAATAATAGTTAGATTATTCTGTAACACCTATTTCTTAATATTGACCTTTAAAAAAATAAGTGGAAGTATGCTAAAACGGAAAAATAACTCTTTCTAAATTTCCAATTTTATCAAAAAAGGAAAAAAAAAATATTTTTTCTAATATTAAACATGTTACCTCATGAAGGCTAAATTAAATTTGAAATATTTGTTTTACTTAAAACTTCATACTTAAATTATTTTTGAAAACTTGAAATACTTGCATTATTAGCCTATGAAAGCTGTGATGTTGCCAAGAATTAGATAAATTACAATGCAATTTTTGGTTTCAGATAAGTGCATCAATGATGAAATCGTGACTCGAAATTCTGATCATTATTCCTTAATCGTCAATTAAAACATGTAGAACTATCTCTATTAATAATAAAGATGTGTAAGTCTGAACCTGTGTAAATTTATCAGTGTTCATAGACTAGATAATATGATCTAGAGCTGGCGAACTTGACTTATTTAGGCTTTGGAAGATGAAAATGTGCATCTCAGAGCAATTCGTTTTGAATTTTTTATTAAACGTTTTATTAATTAAAAATTAATCTGAATTTTGATAACTTCCGCGATAACTTTTGCATATATAATTACACCTTTACAAAGTTCAAAATATTATTTTTAATTATTGGGTTGTTCGGAAAGTCATTTCGTATTTTTTTGTCAAAATGAAAAGAAATTTTCGTTTAATGAATAAATTATTTATTAAATTATAAAATTGCCATTCTGGTCTAATACCTTTTGCCATATTTTTGGTAGTAACATGATTACACGCTCATAAAAGTTTTGGTCTTTGCTGTAAAAAAAACTGATCGAGGTGGTTTTTGGCCTCCTCATTTGAAGGAAAAATTTTGCAAATCAGTTCTGGTACTGATGTACTGTTAACACATCTTCTCCACACATATTGGCTAATTTATTTCTGGCTTGAACAGCATTTTTACCTTTTATAGCAAAAAAGAAAAAAATGACGAAAATGCTGTTTATTGCTCTCCATATTTAAAAGGGCACCATCCAAAAACTACTGCGAAGAATCAGCTGCACTTTTTCACACTCAAGCCTTGCTATATCAGCTCTTAAAACATAAAATGATTTTGCGGTTTAAGTATGAAATTGGGTGCGAAAAAGGCAATTAAATCCTTTGTCAGGAAAAAACGAAATTACTTTCCGAACAACCTAATATATTAATTTAATAAACATTTACATTTTTTTCTAATTTTTAGCAATTAATTTTTTAAAAATTTGGCCAAATTTGCAATAATAGATTATATTGTTAAATTGCTTTTGTTATTTCCTCAAATATTTCGCTATATTTAATAATGCCACTTTTTACAGTAACTGCAAGTTAGGGAAGGAGGAATATGGTTAATATCTGTATAATTTGCAAGACGAATAAATTATAAATCTGTAGTGCCATGAATATAGAAGAGAAATAAATAGCACAATTTCTTTTTTAATAACTTTATGATGTCATAGGACTGGTCTTCCTTAAAAAAGTTCATGAACACAATGAACAGAAAATATATAAGGTTTTTAAAAATCATGTTTTTAATACTTGACAATATAGAATAGCGTGATTATGAAATTAGATCTAAGAAATTTAACTGAAATTAAAAGTAACTCAATTACCCGGTGAACCAATTGAATACCAAAAATGGCTATTAAAAGAATAAGAATAAGCAAAAAATTATAAGAAGAACTTATGCTTGAGAAATATTTTCTTTAAAAAATCCAGGTAGGGATAAAATGGTTTATTTAATCATAATCCAAAAGAGATTTAAGAATTTATGTTAGAATGTAATTTAAAACCTTGATAGAACATAGTTAATCAAAATTTGCATTCTTCATTCATACAGATTTTTTTACATGATTTTGAGGTCAATTATATGATACATTTGAGATTTTACATTTATTCTAACGCTTTTACATAAAATCCTCTAATAGGAGGTTCTTTCGCAAAAATAAAAAAATATATGAATATATATGCGTTTAATATGGATTTACGTAAGTAAAGCATCTTGTAAAATCAGAATAAACTCGTTTCATATTTGATATTTATTTATAACTAACCAATATAGCATGAATGAAAATGTACTTTAAGTATCCTTGCATAGCACCACTGAAAAACTAAGTTGAAGAATTAGAACGGTAACGGTAGATAAATAAGGATTTGCATTCTGAATCCTTTTATGTTTATTAAAAAATCGCTAATAGTTCACTTTACAAACATTGAAATAATGAAAAAATTACTCTTAATATTTCCCTGAGACTATATATGGCAGTTTCTTGTCTTTGTAAATATAGAATTTCAATTGTTGGCAGTGATTTCATTTTATGAAACACATAAAAGACGAACTTCGAACACTTTTTATATTATATTTTCGAGAAATTATTGTTTTTATCCGTTCGATAGAAAGATAATAATACAAATTTAAGTATAAATAAATTATAATTCCTATCATTTTAAATTTAAATCATAAAAACATAAAAGAAGCAATAAGATAAGACAAGTTTAAAACAATTTTTATTGCGGTAACTCAAGGCTAATAATCAAAATATTAAAAATAAAAGGAAAATTTTTGAAGTCAAGGAAGTTCTATTACTTTTGAACTGCAAAATAAAATATCTGAAATATTTTTTTAATAATTTTAATCATCCATGGCAATACTTTAATGAAGTTTGATTTTCATTAAATTAAAAACCGAAAACAGATCCCCAAATACTTAGCCTTTTAATATTTTGGCATGAAAATAACGTTTATTCTGCAACCTAATATTCGTGTCATCGCTTTTAACTTTGTCATTAACTTTTTCTTTATTTGATCAATAAAACTTTTTTAAATTATATTTTTTTAAATTTTAATTTAGAAATAAGTTTTACTTATGAATAAAATATTGCATTGCATAATTTTACTTTACATTATAAAATATCTCTTTTCAATTCTTTTAAGTCTTTACTTTTCTTATACAGGGACATAATTGTCTCTCGTGCTTTAAAATATAAAAAGAAATTTATTTAAAAGCCTGTATATTCGTTTTTTAAAATGATATTCATTGAACTTCTTTTATTCAGTAATAATTTTCTTCAGTTTTTCTTCGAGAGTATTAGACAATTTTATAATTTCAGAAATATTTTGCTATTTTTTTTTTTCAAAATTTAATAGTTCCCTTTCAAATCTCGTTTTTTTTCAACAGATATATTTTCACTATTAATGCTAAATTGTTGTCTTTGCAGATAAGCAATACTGTTACGAACCTGTGGTTTTGCTTTCCCGCGCTAATACTGTCATTCTAAGGAAGACAGATTGACAGTAATATGTATTGAATAGTGAATGGGTGTGACGTCAGAGGTCCGAAGGCTTGGCGACAAACTTGACCACCATTTGGCGACTTGGTGACGAATGTGGCGACAAAATGGAAACATCAAGAAACCTGAAACATCAAGAATTTTACCTATCCTTCCACTAGGAGCCGAGATACATTCAGAACGTTCCTGATTGGTCCAGAAGATGTTAGCCCCGCCTACCGCCGTTATATATATAAGGCAGGAGGCTGTGGAAAGTCAATCAAGTCGAAGCGGATCAGCGAAGAAAAGGAAAAGAAGATCTGAAGAAGAATCAAGTGGAGTCAAGCCGAAGTGCGGCAGTGGAGAGAAGCTGAAGCTGAACGATCTAGTGTTCAACGAAGACAAGCAGCGCTGTGGAATTAATAGAGAAGACCTAAGAGAGAGAGAGGTCTTGAACTGAGGAGTCCTGAACGGAGGACTGCTGTGTGGCATATACTGACGAAGCCTGTGTCGTCGTCGGGAACGGAGCTGTCCCAAACTAAGGAGTAGTCCCGTCGTGCGAAGTAGTGAGTCGACAGCAAAGGCAAGAAAAGATAGAGGAATAGTTTCAGCCTGTTCTGGAGTGACCCAGGTGGTGTAAAGGGAATCCCTTAAAGATTCCCTTTCCGGCTGAATGTGAGCTGTGGACATTGTCACTACGGAATTTCTGTCTGTGGACTACTATTTGAAGTGTGCTGTCCTGTGTGTTCGTCTCAGCTGTATATAGTTGTCTCCTGTACATAGTTGTGTTGTGAATATTTGTCGTCTTTGTGCTGTCCTGTTTCGCCTGTAAATAAACGTCTGTGTTGTGTCGCCTACTAAAGGACTGATCATTCTGTGTCTGATCATCTCACACCATACACAACCAAATACAGGCGAAGAACCCGACGGATTTTGAGGATTAATATAGGAAATCCGTAACAATATAAACATAATCTCTAATGACGGGCAATAAATATTCATCGACCCGTTAAAATTGATTTTTTTAAATACATTCAAAGACCGATATTGTATGGTTAAACAAAGTTAAAGATATTTAGAATTTAAAATATATTTCTTATATAATATTAATGTTCACAAAAATATTTGGAAAGTTTATGAATTCATACAGATATTAAAGTGCACAAATCATTATATTTAACATCAACAAACATCCTAAATAAAGGGAAAATATTGAGTATTTTTAAGAAGTATAAAAGTTGAATTCAGTTCTTAGCTAGTCATGTTTAAAAATTTAAAGAATATATAAGACTGACTGAACAAGGATAATATTCTGTTAATAAATTCAACATGCATACATTTAAAAAATTTTAATTTACTAAAGATGTTATTCTTAATTCATAATTCAATTTTTTTAAATACCTTTCATTAAAATTGTTGATGCTGTTAAAAACTGAATTTTTTCGAAACTTTTTATTTTAAATAATTTCTAAGCAAGATTTTACTCTTTTTTTGTATATCTGTAATTCGAAAATTTCATAAAAGTACACATACATTTATTACTAACAGGACGCTTTTATTCTTCATTATCCAATTAAAACATGTTCATGTAAAGAAAGTGTATTCTAATTAAAATATTTTCTGCAGATGATGTTTTATTTCGTTTTTTTATAACGCAATGTGAAATATAAAAACAAACATTAATTCCAAGCATAGGAAATATTTAAATGAAATTTACTCTTTAAAATGAAGAAGAAAAGCATTAGGGTTTTACACTGTTTAAAATATATAATTTTGTCCCATAAAAAATTATTTAAAATAAATTACTTTCTGCAGACGATATTTTGTTTGTTTTTAGTAATGCGTTACGTGCGAAAACGGCAATAATTTTAAGCATTTAAAGTTATATTCTATTATTGACTATTACAGAAAATCTGGCAATAATATCATGTAATTCTATGAGTATCAAACTTACAAAGATCAATTACTTATTCAAAAAATTTTTGTTTCCTTTGAATTTTTAGCTACACATTACTTTCATTTAAAATATTTTCTTTGAAATGTTTTAAATGATCATCTATGTTTACAATTTAAAATTTTTAATTTTGTTTTGAATAATTTTTATTATATTCATGTATTTCTAATTTTTCGGATTTTTCCATTTTTTGATGAAATTGTTTCTTTTTTAGTAGAATACAACGTCAACATAAAGAAGACTGCAGGAAATGCATTAGAAGTTGGCGAAACTTTGATCAGACAGGAAATTAATCAAAGTTAGCTCTGAAGGTCAGTTTACTATCCAAATAACCGAAATGCACTGAGTAACCAAAGAAACGTTTCAGGAACTGTAAAAAGCATTACCATTTTCGGTCAGAGAATGGATCAAAATACATGAGATATTAATGAATTTACAGATTTATATTTTTCAATAACATTAGATTGTTATTAGGAAAGAATAGTTTCTTTAAATTTTATTTTTAGTGATTGCTATTTTTCAACCAAAAATTTCAGGAAAATCTGTTTTTTCTAGGGACCAACCAATCTTTTTTACTTAATCATATTGTTACGGAAACTTCATATTTATCACAAAGTCCGTAACTTCACCGGGTTCGATTGTTGTGGGTGTTTGTTTTGCAGACAATCAGTAGGACTCAATAACGAACGATGACTTTTATTAAACACGAAGACACAGAAGATGAATACAAAGACGACAACTATATATAGCAATAGAACACAGGAAACACACAGGAGCGCACAACAAACACAGTACTAATCAATAGTAATAACGACAACAAAACCCAAAGTGGCAAGATAAAATCCAACAGAAGAGGGAATCTTCGTAGCTTCACTATATGGCCTTTCCAACGACTAAAAATATTCATTGCCTCACCGCTTTTTCTGTATCCAACTGCCGTCACACTTCTACACGATTGCCTACACCTCACAAGATTCGATGCCTCTGCCATAATAAACCCCAGGACTCGGCCCACAGTTAAATTCAGCAATCGTTTGAACTCCATACAACGCTTGGTGCTTCATTATCTTATGTACCTCGATACTTGTCTCAAGCGAATCGTGAATCTGTGAATCGACTTCGACTACGATTTAGACTTCAACTTAAGATTGTTGCCCTTTCATTGTCTGCAGGGGCAGGTTGAAAAGGTTCTGGAACAATCAGGCGTATCTCGATTACTACACTGACTACCAATAAGTATTTGGACACCTATGCAAGTGACGATATCTGCAGTCCTAAGGTACGTCACACGTGGGACCCTTGGTCCCCTTTCATGGTACACTCAACTCCGATGCCTACTGCACTTGGATGACAATGGGCTTCCTACGTTGTGGCAGTTTTACGTGTTGCACCCCTGTTACTTTCAGGACGAGAATGCCAGTTGTCATGTTTCGACGTTAACCAAGGCTTGGTATGGTGCCAATGGAGTTCATCGAATGGACTGGCATGCCCAGAGTCCAGATCTGAACCCAATCGAGAACCTCTGGGACGAGTTGCATAGCCGAATTCAGGGGTGCACTACCCGTGAAAAATCGGTGAAGGAACTTCTATGTCTTCTCCAAGCCGAGTGGAAGAAAATACCACTAGCTGTCATACAAAGATTTGTGGAAAGTATGTTCGGAGGGTCCACGCTGTAATTACCTCTCATGGAGGCTCTACCAACTATTGATTTTGAATAAAGTTAGTTTTTCTTTTCTATCACAGGTGTCCGAATACTTATTGGTAGTCAGTGTATTGGCTGAATTAGTGAAATTCTAGATTTAAAGTAATATTTCTTTTGTCGTCAAAGTCAATAATTTACCAAATGGTCGCCAAGCTTTGAGATCGTTTCCCGAACAGAATGAAATAGAGCTGATCGTAAAACGGTTTTTCCAGTGATTGAACTAGTCTTGCCAGAAAGCAGCATTACACGTTTGTAACAGTGTATATGATAAGCAAATAGAAAGTATTATGATTGATGAAAAAGTTGAACTCTAGATTTTGACCAATCTTCGCATTTCAGACTTCCTTAAAATCCGAAAGACTCATTTTTGGAATTACGTCTGCCTGTGGATGCTATAAGTCAAAAACGTTTTGAGCTAAACGGAAGAGATTCGGTAGAACAATGAAGAAATTCGTTGTTTTTACATAAAAATTGTTGATTTCGTTCAAATAGTTATTAATATCGATTAATATTTTCGCCAAATTAAGTGACCACCAAAGATGGCTGGCAAACTTATGTAATTGCTATACTTCATTATATATTGTTACAGAAATTACTCACGTTTCTTTTAAAATTTGTTGGTCGATGAAGAAACGCAGTCCTTCGGTAACGGACAACGACTTTTATAAACACGGGACACTAATACAAAGATAACAAATACACAGCCGAGACGAACACAATCAACTCACAAGAGCACACTACAATAAATAGTAGATCGTAAATAGTAATCGGTAGTAATTACGATCACAGAATACAAAGCGGCTAGACTGAATTCAGCAGAAGAAGGGAATCTAAATAGCTTCTTTCTGTGGCCTCTCCAAATGTCTGTAATTCTCCACTGTCCCCTCGCTTTAGCTGTATCCAACTGCCGTCTCATTATTAGATGACTGGCTACTCCGCAGAGGGCTCGATGCTGCTTCCACAATAAACACAATGACACGGTACACAGATGAATTAAGCAATCTCTTGAATGCACAACACTTGCTCTTCGCCGGGCTGATCGAATTGAGGCTTTCTACGATTAAGACTCGTTTCACGACTGATTTCGACTTGAAACTGCTGGTATTTTATAGTTCTCGGGAATAGGGCAGAGAAAGTTTTGGAACAATCGGGCAGACATCGGTTCCTTTTGGCTCAATCTCTAAAATTGTGGAAGTTCCAGTGTAATCTGTTTGGTAGCCAAATTATCGAATTCGTCCTTAAATCACCAAATAGTCGCCAACCTCTGATATCACTCATTATTTATCAGCTGATTGTAACAGAGCTGATCGTAAAGCGGTCTTTCCATTGATTAAGCCAATCATGGTGAGAAACAACATTACAGATTTGTAACAATGTCCCCTATACTTATAATAAAGCTCAATGTGTGTGTGTTGGCGCTCTACAGGCCAGACCGTTGGACCTACAGCTACCAAATTTGGTACATGTATACCTTGGAGGTCTGAAATTTGCACCTCGGAGCTCTTTTTTCGAATTTTAATTAGAATTTGAATTAATTAAAATTTAAGCGAAACTTCGACGTTTTTCCTCTATAACTTCCGAAAATATTATCGCACAAACATGATTTTTATATCAATTTAAAAATAAAAAATTAGCTTTCTAATGGTATCAGTTTTTTTAATTTATATCGTAAGCTTCTATTTTTAACGAATTTTCAAAGAAATATTTTAACCATGTTTGTTTTTAGCACGTGACTGGATAAAATAAAAGAAAACAATGACGGAAGTTCGACTAAAAAAACAACTATCATCGCGAATAAAATCTAAAGATATGCAACTTTTAGCACGTGACTGCATAAAATAAAAATATATGTATAAATGTGATATTTTCTAAAAAAATAAATGCAAAGTAAAGGTTTCTATAATGGTTTGCAATATCTAAATAATTAATTCAACAAATCTTCTTTATTTACGGTAAACCTGATTGAATTTAGACAGGATACGCACTGAAACCCCGACTTAATGGCATAATTATGTAATTGTTTGCAATATCTGTATCATTAATTCAATACTTTTTTCCCTTTCTCGCTTTCTTTAAAAAAACATATTTAATATTTTGGCAACATCATCGAAAAAAACTATTTTAATATTTTGGAAGCATAACCAATGGTTAAAACTGATTGATTTATAAAATTAAAGAATATTATTAGGAAAAGGTGTTCTTTTAGAACTTTCCGTCCATCATCTTAAAGAAAATATTGATTGCAGGCCAATCAATCCCCGGTATTACTTCAAGACTAATGAATATGTGATTTAATTGAAAATCTTAGAATACATTACTCATGGCGAACCAGCTGGTCGCCAAAGGCGGCTAGTAATTAATAAGTCTTCTTTTATTACATTAAATGGATATTTTTCGTCGGAAATATTTTATCAACGTTTCAAAGTCAGCAATGATGATGCATTATAGATGTTAAATTTGTGTATCTAATTTTATTTATTTAGCTCTTTTCGTTTTGTAGTTATCGTGTTAAATTTTATTCGAATGACCAAACTGACGGATTTTCTTTGAGCGAATTTTATTCCAAATTAGATTTTAAAAATTACAAAACTGGAAAAAAGACCATATCAAATTTTCCAATTTCCAAAAGAGGTTTTTAGCTATCTTTGTCATAGACAAACAAACAGACAGAAATTTTTTTTTAAATTGTGCTTTGCAAACTCATAGAGAAATTAAGATTGCTCAAAACCTCGAGTTCAAATTTTTTAACGATTACAATACCTTTTCTGTATTTCGTATACGAGGAGAAAAAAAATGTACCAAGTGAATCATTGAAAAGCAATTAAAAAGCAAATTATAACAACGTTTTATTAATTGAATTCATTTTATTTTGATTATTTGCTTTGTATATAGTATTTTTATTTATTTATTACTAGACACCTTTGGCGACCAACTGGTTCGCCAAGAGTAATGGGATCTAAGATTTTCAATTAAATACTTATGTGCCTTGCTCTCTTTATAATTTCTCTGCCAGATGTATTTAAACTTCGAAAGTCACGTAACACTGATTTACTAAATTAATGATATAGATGTTGCAAACGATCATAGAAACCTTTGTATTGTATTTCTTTTTTAGAAAACAACATTTAATATTTATTTAATTTCATCCAATCACGTGGTGAATGTTACATTTTTTTTTCAATTTAATTTGCAGTCATAGTTAATTTATTTTTTAATTTGAATTTCTGTCAGTATGATTTCAACAGTTTAATAAAAGCTATTTTTTTCCCTTTGCTCGTTCATTATTTATTTTAGAAAATGTCACATATTATATTTCTTTTATTTTATCCAGTCACGTGCTAAAAGTTGCATTTCTTTAGATTTAATTTGTAATGATAGTGGTTTTTTTTTAGTTTGAACTTCCGTCAATAGGATGGCAACATGCTGATAAAACCTAATTTTTCCCCCTTGACGTGCTCGAGCAGATTAAATTTTATTGTTTTGTCCGAAATTGTAAAACATGGTTAAAATATTTCTTTAAAAATTCGTTAAAAATAGAAGCTTAAGTTCTGCATTAAAACAAAGATGCCATTAGAAAGCTGATTTTTTAATCTTTAAATTGATGTAAAAATCATGTTTTTGCGATAATATTTTCGTAAGTTATAGCGGAAAATCGTCGAAATTTCGCTTAAATTTTAATGAATTCAAATTCTAATTAAAAATTCGAAAAAAGGGCTCCCAGGTGCACATTCCCAAGCTCCAAGGTATACATGTACCAAATTTGGTAGCTGTAGGTCCAACGGTCTGGTCTGTAGAGCGCCAACACACACACACACACATACATTGAGTTTTATTATAAGTATAGATCAATCTCCCGAAACTTATTCAATTCCTAATATGTAATGGACAGCGAAAATTATCTCAGCTTCCCTACAGAAAAAAAACTTTTAAACACTTTAAAACCCTTCCGTACAAAGCTAATTTCCTTTCTGCACAAAGTGTTAAGAATTTTAAGCTTATTTCTGCATGCAATTACAACGGCAAGAAGAGTTTTATTGTTGAAAGATTGATTATAAAAAATTAGCTGATTTAACAAAAAAGTAGAAAACTTTATATAAATTTGCAAGTCTTATAGCACCAATAAATGCCATTAAACAATGCATTTACATCATGAAAGGACATTTTATAAATAAATAAATTGACTAGAATTTTGCTCAAAATATAATAATAGTTGAAAACAAACAGTATGATAAAAAGGATTTTCATTCTCGCGATTTGTTTCTAATCTATGGTTGTTTCTTGAAATATCTTTAAAGGAAATAAAATAATTAACGGTACATTAAAATGAAATAAAATTCGAATCATTTTCGTAAAAATGTTCTTTAAAAATAATACGCTAACTTTAGAAACACAAAAATAAATTATCTAACCCTAAAACTGAATTGAAACATTGTTTCCAATTAATTTAAATTTATTTATTTTAATTGCGTAATATAAATAAATTATATATAAATTTTATAAATAATTTATTATAATAAATAAATTATAAATAAATTTAATTAATTATAATTAAAATTATTTATTTATTTTGCGTGCCAATTTAGGCACGCAAAATCTTCTTCATTACGGTAATTGAAAAATTAATTCTTTTATTGGGTTTTTTTTATTTTGTAACCTGATTCACCAGAGAAAATGTGTTCCACTTGAAAATAGGGATAATCTATAAATTTCCTTTCAGAAATAATCGTTTTTGTAAAGTGATCAATAATTAAATTTTTACACTAAATGTGACGATTTAGAATTGCATAACAAATTTGTAATTTTCACGTTATTGTCTTTTTTTTTTTTTTTTTTTTTTGTAGAATTTGTCTTAGTAAATTTTAGACTTGTCATGAAATCCTGTTAATAATAGTAAAACTTCGAAAAATACGTCAAACCTTAATACTTCTTCAAAAATGAATAATTTTTAAGAAAGTGTCAAAGCTCGATGTTTTTAAATTTGTCGCACTATATCACATTTTTTCTCACACAGTATTGCTTATTTAAACATATAAAAAAAGGTAATTCTAAACAAACAGACGTCATTTATATAGATAATTACCTATATGATTATAGATAATTGCATTTTATGTAAATGATTACCTATATGATTTTGCAAATAGTTGTCTGTATGATTATATGAATAATTGTCTGTTATGTGAATGATTGCGTATATGATTATGTAGATAATTTTTACATTATTATATAGATAATTGCCTTATAATAATGTAGAAAATTGACTTTGTGATTATATAGATAATTGTCTATACGATCATGTAGATAATGGCTTATATGATTTTGTAAATAATTGTTTATATGATTATTAAGATAATTGTCTATATGATTTGATATGCAAACATTTATTGAAATTTCTACCCAAAAGTCAAGGCGGCTTTCACAAAACATTGAAAAATCATTCTAATTGCCATGGAATAAACTTGTAACTTCAATAAAAGAAAAAAGAAAAGCCTTTAGATAAAAATGTTATCGATCAATTATGTACACTAAAAGTTTGTTGTAAAGAAGTAAAACAAATACGAAACACTAGAAAAATGCTTGCAGTCATATAAATATTTCTTTTTTTTTTTTGCATTACCAACATATATATATATATATATAGTGCTAAAAGTTATTATTTGAAACAGGTGACAATGAAGAGATAAAAAGACAATATAAAAAAATTCATCATTGAAATTTATTAAAATATCTGTAGAAGACTCAAAAAATCCCAAAATGCATGAAAATATATAAAAATATCATTAATTTAACGAAAATTGACTGGAAAAGTGTCCCATTTGAATCATCTAAACATCTTAGAGTTCCATTTTTAATTTTTATTTTATTTTATTTTGAAATATAAACACGAGTTTATATTTACAAATATTTTTATTCAAAGAGAAATTATCGTGAAAAAGGTTGAAAAATACTTGATATTTTGAAATAAGGCCATCTACTTTCTTCCTTTCATGTACTGGTATATGAAAAATACAAAGAGAAAATGTTCGATTGTCGAAAACTTTTAATTCTGAGATTTCGATAAATTTCTACTTTATAGATCTACTCGAATTCTAGCCTGCACCGATGTGCTCAGACTGCAATTTCAGTCTTACAGTTTTGCACGTTTTAATTCAGTGTCCTAAATTTAATTCTCATCGCATGCGGTATTTTAATTCTTTAACATTGGAGATGCGTGAATTGGAGGGAGAACACCCTCACAATCATATCTTTGAATTTTTAAGAGCCGTAAATTTTATCCATTTTATATAAATACCATAAGGACTTTAAACATTTTCTTGGAATCTTTTCTGTAATTGGAGTTCTAATTTTAAGATCTTTGTCCTTTAAACTTATTGTACTTTGATTTTATAAAAGCAAAACGTTTTTTGTATTTTTCCTTGAAGAAACCATAGAGCATTAGTCAATAAAGACACACCGCTTGTTTTTGCGCAGCATGGTCAACTTTGGCCCTTGCGTTATAAAAATCCAAACATCTATCCATCCATCCGAATTCGAGAAACACAGTTTTGGAATTTTGCTTTGCCAGTCATTTTGCCCATGTTTGAAAACGATAACTCAAAAAGAAGCTACATATAACTTTGAGTAATATGTTGAGATTTGGTATGAATTTATGCCAAATTTATAGCTCTTTATAGAAATTTCCATGAAACTCACTCAGAAGTCTGCCTTCCTCCCGAGTGCAAGGAAATACGATAATTACAAAACTCATTGAACTGAAGGAGTAAACTTCAGTACGCTATACATCAAATTTCTAAATTTCTTTCAAATATCAGAAGGAAATATATACAAAAAGATTTGTCTGACTTTTTGTTTCGATATAAGTTCATACAAAATGTTAAGATCTAGCTGGAGAAAATACATTAGTATCTAAAGTGCAAATAAATATCAAATTCTGTACAAAATATTTCAAAGGATGCTACATTCATTATGCACATTTTCATGAGTACAAACGTGATAACACAGAAACAAAATAGTTTAAATAAATGAAATTTTGCATATGATCCTATCAGTAAAACATTAATTCTATGTATTGTTCGGTTGAAATAAATCATTAAAAAATCACACAAAACAAATATTTTTTCATTATTATGTGAATCAAAAAATGTTCACATATTTGACTCTAAAAATAAAAATCTGAGCACTTGTGGTGCACACGGCCTACCTAAGATCTCTTTTATATAGGATTGGTTCTATGTTAAATCCCGATATCAATAAATCACCAAAGAATCTCACACATCACAAAGATTTGGTGTAGTCTATTCCTACTGGGTTTTTTTTTAACTTATTTTTCTTCGAAATGAAGTCATTAATTCCTTTAAATATGTTTCAAATCAATAAAAATTCAAAAGAATAAATAAAGAATCTGTATTACAAATTTCTTCCACTAAAATTTTTAAATTACTTATATTTTCGTGTAGAAAATATGATGTTGGCAAATACTTTTTTTTTTTGAGAAATTCGTCTGTCTATGTTTAAATAATCTAAATATGAACTAAAGAACATAATTCGGTATCATTATGTTCTTTATTGTAAGCTACAGATTCTCGTTTCCTCGTATTTAAATCGTAATCAGATTATTTTACATTTAAATTGTAAAGCTTTACTTAAAATGATAATTCATTAATAATGGAGCTTTCAACAGTGTATAAAATCTTCAGTTTGATACATCTATAATATTGGTTTAAAAGAAGAATCCCTTTGATGATAGCAGCAAATGATTTCATTTGCCTTGTTAATATTTTTACATTTGAAAATAAAATGAAAATAATCAGAATTATTTAATAGTTCTCTGAGATCTTTTTCGAATGAAAAAATACCACTTCTATGAAAAATAATTCTACAATCACAATATTTTCCCAAATCAAAAAATTGCGACAATATTCTTTATGTTATGACTTGAAGATCGCTACCTCATATGAAAGTTATTAATTGACAGCTAAATGCTTTGAAATGAAAATTTCTACGTTCCAAAGCATAACTGTGCCAAATTTAGTAATTTTAGGACAAACAAACGAGAGCACATACTCATTTCCTTTAATATTAACACAGTTTAGAGGGGTTTTTTTCCACAAACCTGCGCCTTTTAAACTAATCTACTTATGATCCTGTTTCACCAGAGAAAATGCCCTAAGCTAAGTTTATGCATTAAAAAATACCCTGACTCTAACCGCATGTATTTAAATAAATAAAAAATAGTTTTAAATGAAAATACGTATAGAAAAAATAAAAGAGAAAATGTAATATTTCAATTTGATTCTCTTTTCAAGAGGAGCTATCTTCTGACACAAATTTCACAAAAATCGCGAATTCACGAACTGAAAAATTAATCCCTTTTTATTTTATGCTTTAAAATTTAGGTTCTAGCATTTGCAATGTTTATTTATGGTATATTTTAATAAATATTATGTGTTATAAAAGGAAAGTTCTCAAATAAACTAGTGGGAATGGACTCCCTAAAACTTTCACACGTAAACTTAAAAACTTGTGGCAGAGAACACCTTAAATGACTCTTAAATATAGTAGTTACAAAATATTAACTTTTTGCGTGAAATTAAGATTTTTACTCAATATATCATGTAATCCTTGGAAAGATGTTTTTTTTGCATTACTCCCTGGCATACGATTAATAGTATTCAAAAAATCTAGGATGTGTTTCAGACACGTTTTTCTCACAAATTTGGCACAAAATCATATAAGTAGTCATACTAAATTTGATACGTTTAGGTCACTAATAATTTGAATTATAGCGTTTACTTGTTTCTGAAAGTAAAGACCGATCGACATTTACCCTATAGTTGGTTAGACTTCTAACTTAATAAATATCTACATTATAGACATTTAATCTGTGTACCGAATTTTATTTATATAGCTGTATTCATTTTTTAATTAACTTTTAAACTTGTATTCAAGCATCTGACTTTTTCTGAATAGATTTTACTCAACATTTAAGAGAAATCTACAAATCTGGTACAAGGGATATATACCAAATTTGAACCATTTAACGTCTAGTTATATATGTATAGACAGTCGGACGTTTTCAAGAAATGAGTTTTTTTCACTCGGGTAAGTCTAAAACACGGGGATTCATCAAAATCTCGAGTTAGAATTTTTTTATGATTACTATAATTTCTCTAAACTAATTATACGAGAAAGTAAAATTATAAACAATAATTATTTTGGGGTAAAATACATAAATTTTGCTAAGACCAAATTATTAAATTTAAGTGTTGAACATTTCACATTTCTGCATAGAAGATACCTAACTTTAAAAATTCCGAAATTCAGTTTCGAATTCAACACAAACTTAATGAAAAAGACTTACTATTTGCTAAAAATTTAATATTCCCTTCTAAAACAAAATTAAATGTAGTAAGAGAGGTCATGGCAAATAGTTCTTGTACTTGATTATACAAGAAGCAAAAGTTTGTGAAAAGTAAAATTTTATTTGACGTTGTGATCTTAAAGTTACACACATGAACGAATAATACAAACTAGAATTTTCTCTTTGGATTAAAAATTTTAATCTTGTATATTCTCTTTGCTACCTCAATTCTATATTCCCGTTATTTTTATTTTGCTTATATCATTATTCTTAGGTATTTAATCATTTTTAATTAATAATGATTCTTTTAAGTTTATGACGTTTTCAAAATTGGCGTCGTTGTTGCATGTTGCTTTTTGATCTTTAATTTCCCTTTTAACAGACTTTGGCAACTAGTTGGTTAGCCGAGATTTTTCGACTGAAATTTTCACTGTAATATATTTTATGTATATTTAATAGTATAGTTTACCCTGCATTGCTTCCTTTTATATACAGGATGCTTCTGAGTTCGACCGACAAATTCAGAGAGGTGATTACAGGCATCAACAGGATTAAGAATCCCTATACAGCATGAAGTCCCAAATAACGTTTAGTAGGTAAAAATCGCCAAAATAATGGATAGAACGAATATTTTAGGAAATGACAAAAAATTAATTTTAAAAAATAACAAATGATGTTGAAACTATAAATTCCCTTTTAAGTGAAAGCATATTCTTAAAGATTAATTTTCATGAAAGCAAGATCTCAATTTGATGATCTAGGACAGAGGTTCCCAACCTTTTTTGAAATGGCGCCCCCTTTTCTAGAGAACATTTTAATATCGCCCCCCCCTCCCACTCCAGATAAATAAGAGCGTTCATAATGCATGGTGGAAACAAGAATTAAAATAATTTTAATAGATAGAATATTGTTGGAATCGAAACGCTACTAAATTTCTTCTTTATTTAAAAAAAAAAGAGGAATAAAAATTTTAGCTTACCTGTTATAAGGACAAGCAGGGATTTTGACGATACGAATTAATTCATAATAAACTATTGCTTTCTAAATAAATAAATTGACAGTTCAGAGACCAATCAAAACGCATACTTAATTATATTTAAAAGTATTTATTAAAATTTAAAGACATCGAATTTCTAACTTAACTAATGAGAAGGCTGAATTTCATGCATTTTAAGGAGCTTGTTAATATCAGGCTTCATTTCACTTAAAAACAATCGTAAGTCACCACGTTCAGTAATATGAAGCCGATTTCTCTTTTTATTTACCAATGTTGTCTCAGCACTAAATTCACGTTCTGCTAAATATGAAGAGGGGAATGCTATCAGAAGTGGTTGGACAATCGACCATAATCCTGAATGCAGTTGCGAAATGGATTTCTGCAGCCTAAATTCTTGGTAGACATTCTTGAATTTGATTTTTAGATCCTCATTTGTCATCAGTTCTATTAGTTCTTCTAACTGAGGTGATCCTGCTGTGTTGATATTAGAAAAAAGATCCAAAATCCAATCTGGTATGTCCATGTTTAAATTGTCCTGGAATCGTTCTTTGAAGTTTTGTTTACTATATTTGGTAATTCTTCTAACGTCCCTTAGTGCCATATCAACGCCCCCTAATTTTCTCTGGGTCTTTTACCGCCCCCCCTGAAAGCTTCAAACGCCCACAAGGGGGCGTTAGCGCCCACGTTGGGAACCTATGATCTAGGGGATCGTAAATAACTGAAAACAAAAAAAAATAATTTATAACCTTTATCTATAAAGATATTAAAACGTGAAGAAAAATTCAAACTTTAAAATGTAATAAATTTCTATTTATTTTATGTAAGCATGTTGTATGAAAACTGAGGAGATAAAAGCTTGAAAATGATCTTTAATTTGATATAAGCATGTTGTATGAAAACTGAAGTGATTTTAAAATATTCAAAAAATTAAAATATTCGCACATTTTAATTTTTTGAATATCTTATCGCTTTATAATATCTCTGCAACATCAGCACCGATATTTGCAGCGGGTGTTGCTACCTTCAACAGATAAATTCAGTGAGGTGAGAAGATTCAGAATCATTATACACCATATGTTTAAGTGGAAATTCCAAAAACAGATTTCGAAACTATAATGAATCAGACGAAGAGAATGACTAAGTCAAAGTGAGGATTGGGAACAAAATAGTCGAGAAGTGAAGTCAGTAAATTTGTCATGCGTTCGTGAAAAATGAAAGTAGCGAGCAAGTATTCAATAATGAACATTAGGGAACAACAAACATTTTTTCATAATTTTTGTGATATAGTTTGATTTATGGGATATTTTACATATGTCATAGAATGTCTATATTATAATGTTAAATAAATATTCCAAATTCTACCCATTCAGTTTTCTTTTTGTAATTAGTGCCCTCACCTCGGTCATACAGAGAGACAGGCTTCATGTGCATATATTTCGTTCAAAATTTTATAGATGTGTTGTAAGAATTATATATCAAATTTCATCTTTCAAGTTGATATCCATAGACATACAGATATAAGTTTTTAAAACCCAGATAGGGGCGAAACTTCCTCATAAATGAGGAAATTAAGACGAAAACATAACAGTTTCTCTTATGAGCAAAACATTGAATTTTCAGCGTGACGTAATATCATGTTAGTCATATTTTATATCTGATGTAAAAATTCTGGAAAATTAATTTCAAATTCATTAATAAAATCTCAATTTAATTTGATCGCTAAAAATGAAATCTTTTTTCGCTCTTTCTTTTCATTTTATGGTAGAAATCAACCATACCCTTGTCAGTTATCCTTTTACCCATTTATCTTTTAATCGATACATTGTATCGCTCTGAAATAAAAAGGAGGAATGGTTTCTTTTCTGTCGCACAATTGAAAGCCCAGTTAAATTTATAAGTTAATAAGTTCAGTTGTGTAATTTAATAAGCTTGTGTGTGTGTGTGTGTGTGTGTGTGTGTGTGTGTGTGTGTGTGTGCGCGTGCGTGCGTGCGTGCATGCGTGCGTGTAATTAAACGATCAAACAAATTCTTCTCGTGTACGTAAATAATTTACATATTGATGTAAAATGTTTGCATGCGAAAAGCCTCTATCCTTTCTGTAAAGATATACCTTCATACGATAGTTAACAAACAGTTAAACACAGTTTGCCTAGTTCAGTGTCTTTCCTTGAGCTAAACTTTTCATCTATGCTGCAGCAGTCATTGAATTCCAAGCACTTGCTATTAACTTAACATATGCCTTATAGCATATTCTGATAGCATTATCATTAAATTAAAAAATTTCTATTTATTATCTATTTTATAGTTTTAAACAAAATTCATAAGGATTTTTAAAAATTCCTCGAAATTTGCATAACATATTGTGCAGTCGAGTAAGTGAAATAATTTCGAAGCCTGCTATAATAAATATGTTTTTTTTCTCTAGAGAAATGTAAATGTGTGTAATATCCACATATATATATTACAAACTTCATAGATTTCCATACAAATTAAAGAATAAAGAATTTGTAGCTGTTATTTCTAAAATTCATAACATTCTGATTGTTTCAACATTTAATGAAAACATGTTTTATAATCATTATAAATATTTCTAAAAGAAAACAGTTCTTTAAAAATTTAGATAAATTTGAGGGAATTTTGTTTGGTTTGTGGTGGCATCTCATTGTACAGGACAAAATCAGATTTCAATGTCAGAACAACTCAACAACATTTTTTACCAAAGAGCTAAAATTAGATATTTCATTTGGACAATTTACTTTATCAATCACAACAGCAAATGCCTCTAAAACTATTATTGGAACAAATTTTCTCAAACATTTCGGTTTATTAAGTGAATTTCAAAAAAAGAAGTCTTATTGATCCACTAACTTCGTTGTCTTTATTTGATAAAATAGCTACATTTCCAAATTTTTCTCTCACTATGATAGCTTCTGCAACATATGATTTATCAATATCTAATCAGTTTAATGAATTGAATGAAATCCCAAAGCAGAGTTCCCTGATGAAGGATCCTAAGCATTTGGTTACTCAAGACATCATAATGAAATGCCCTCCTGTCACTTTAAAAAAGGGTCGCCTTGCTTCTGATAAACTCAGGATAGCAAGAAAAGAATTCGAATATATTTTGGAGCAGGGAATTTGCAGACCTTCAAGCATCCCTTGGGCAAGTTTGTAACATCTTGTATCAAAGAAAGCAGATGTTTGGAGACCTTGTGGGGAATACAGAGCTCTGAATGTTGTTTCCCAATTTGACAGATACCCCATTCCGCACCTACATGATTTAACTCAAAGTTTATATGGATGTGCTTTTTTTTTCCATCCTTTATTTAGAGAGAATCTATCCTCAGATTCCAGTTGAACCGTCTGATATAGAAAAAACCAAGTCATTTGAAAATATCTCCGTTTATTTGAGTTCACAATAATAACTTTAAGTTGCGCAGTGCATTCCAAACCTTTCAACAGTTATTTCTTCATTCAGTGTTAAGTGGCTTATATTTTTGCTTCAGTTATCTTGATGATATTCTCATAGCATTAGAGGATGAAACTCAGTACCTTAACCATCTCAAGCATCAACGCCTTCAAAATGCTGGTTTCGTCTTAAAGGTTGCAAAATGCAAATTCTTCCAAACCGAAGTAAATTTTAGGTTTTGGCGTAGGTGTTGGCGGAATTATGCCAATAAGTAGGTTGAATTCCTCCAAGGATCGAACCTGCGATGTTCGGGTTTGAAATCCAGTAACTTATCCACTATACAAAATTGGCCACCAATGTTTAGTGGTAGTTACTGGCGTATTAAGATGTCACCACAATACTCCCCTACCAGTGAGTTCGCTAGAGAGACGAACGATTTTATTGCGCCAAGCGTTATGGCTAGTGTACGAGCGTTGTTGCTGCGTCAAGTGAGTCTGACGGCTTTGTGTTGCAGCGTCAAGTAGGTCTGCCGACTTTGCGTTGCTGCGTCAAGTGAGTCTGATGACTTTGCGTTGCTGATGGAGAGATGGCGCCAAGAGAGCTGTTGAAAATTCATCACGTCCGAGGTCCTCAATTTGGCATAGGTGTGTTGGCGGAATTGTGCCGATACGTAGGTTGAATTCCGCCAAGGATCGAACTTGCGATGTTAGGGTTTGAAATCCAGTCACTTATCCACTATACAAAAACGGCCCCCAATGTTTAGTGGTAGCTACTGGCTTATTAAGATGTCACCACAAGGTCATCAAATTCCTTCAAATGTCATCAAACCAATAAAAGAAAGAATAAAAATTATGAAAGATTCCAAGCTTCCTGAAACAATAAAAGATTTGCGATGATATTTAGAGATCATAAATTTTTACTATCGATTGATTCCTAATGCTGCGGAAAATCAAGTTATTCTGAATGACCATTTAAAAGGGGAAAAAAGAATGACAGCAAAATCCTCTCATCAAAATAAGCAATTCAAGCATTTGAAAGTAATGAGCAACAGCTATATACAACGCTTGTGGTTCATCCATCAAAAAGTGCACGCATTTCCTTGATGGGTGATGTATTTAATGATGGCGTATGATTAATTTTCCAACAACTAAAAGATGAAATCTGGAAACCTCTTTATTTTATTTCCAGAAAGCATACTGATACCCGGTAACGCTACAAAATATATAGCAAAGAACTATTGGTTGCATATTCTTATGTAAAATTCATACACTTTTTAAAGGCAGAATCTTCACAATTTTTACCGACTACAAACCACTAACCTATGCTTTCATTTAGAAATTAGACAAAGCAAACCTAGACAGCAAAGACAACTGTAATATACGAGGGACGTGTCCGATAGGACTGTGCGGCGAAATTTGTCTTCCTTGGACTATGACAGCAGAAGACTGACTCGAGTGCCTTTACTGACAGCACGACATCGCCTGCAGCGACTCTCCTGGGCAATTTACTGTTGACATTCAGCATAAATCGAAAAAAGACAACATCATCGCCGATTCACGGTCAAGAATAGTCGAAATGAAAGTTCCACCAGTGCTTGATTATCTATATCTATACTTATAATAAAGCTCAATGTGTGTGTGCGTGTGTGTGTGTGTTGGCGCTCTACAGGTCAGACCGTTGGACCTACAGCTACCAAATTTGGTACATGTATACCTTGGAGGTCGGCAATGTCCACCTTGGCGCCCTTTTTTAGAGTTTTTAATTAGAATTTGAATTAATTAAAATTTAAGCGAAATTTCGACGTTTTTCCGTTATAAACCGAAAATATTATTGCACAAACATGATTTTTCTATCAATTTAAAGATTAAAAAAAAATTAGCTTTCTAACGGTATCTTTTTTTTTAATTTATAACGTAAGAGTCTATTTTTAACGAATTTTTAAAGAAATATTTTAACCATGTTTTTATCACGTGACTGGATAAAATAAAAGAATGCCGGAAGTACGAATAAAAAAAAACTATCATCGAAAAATAAATCTAAAGAAATGCAACTTTTAACACGTGACTGGATAAAATAAAAGAAATATAAAATGTGATATTTTCTAAAAAAATAAATTCAAAGCAAAGGATTCTATGATCGTAAAAGGATTCTATGTAGGTAAATAATTAATTCAATAAATCTTCTTTACGGTAAACCTGATTGAATTTAGACAGGATATGCATTGGAATCCCGACTTAATGGCATATTTCTATTATCGTTTGCAATATCTGTATCATTAATTCAATATTTTTTTTTCATTATAAAATGTGATAGTTTCTAAAAAAAATAAATGCAAAGCTAAGGTTTCTATAAAATCTGCAAGAGCACGTCAAAGGGAAAAAAAGATGTTTTATCACCGTGTTGCCATCATTTTGAAGGAAGTTCAAATTAAAAAATAATAATAATAACTATCATTACAAATTAAATCTGAAGAAATGCAACTTTTAGCACGTGACCGGATAAAATAAAATAAATATAAAATGTGATATTTTCTTTAAAAAATGCAAGGCAAAGGATTCTATGATCTTTTGCAATATTTAAATGATTAATTGAATAAATTATCTTTATTTATACAGGATTGAATTTATGCAGGATATGCATTCAAATTCCTTTCCAATGGCCAATTTGTAAAATATTATTAATAGGCATATATATTGTTTAATACTATTAATTTGATCTAAATGAAGTAAATAATTACATTGTATGTAGTTTGAGTCAAACAATGCATTTATGAATAATGAGTTTTAGATTTCTTCATACTTTGCTCTGTGAGCCATATTTTACAAAATATTTTTATTAATATTTTAAATAAAAGTGTCTACATCAATCAGTCTTCTAAATCAATCATTAAAAAACTAACTGATTTATAAAATTAAAGAATGTTATTAGGAAAACGTGTTCTTTTAGAACTTTCAGTCCATCATCTTAAAGAAAATATTAATTTTAGGCCAATCAATGCCCGGAGTTACTTCAAAGCTAATGAATATGTAATTTAATTGAAAATTTTAGAACCCATTACTCATGGCGAACCAGCTGGTCACCAAAGGTGGCTAGTGAATAATAATCGGAAACAGACTAGGAGTTAAAGGAAATTCTTTCTTCACAGAACTCTTCTTTCAAATTAGAAAAAGTTCCTATATTTGGTACTAGCTGCGGCATATTTTGTGACTATTCAACAAAGAAAAGGGGCTTTTCATACCAGAAGCATTCAAGAAAATGGTTTTCAACAATGAGCATAATCTTGCACATCCTGAATCAAGGCTACCACCAAATTATTGACATCGAAGTTTTATGGTCATCGATAAATAAGGACGTAAGAAAGTGAACTGGGAACTGTCAACAGAGTCAAAGGTACTAGGCATGCGCAGAGTTTCTCTCAATAATATCTCAATGTCAGTAGACGTTTTACAGAAATCAATTTAGATATCACTGACTCCATGCCATCATCTGAAGGATTTAGATATTGTTCCACTATCGTGGACCGATACAGTTGTTGGCCAAAAGCAATTCCAATACAGAGTAAAAACATATATATTCGCGTAGAAACAATAGCAGAAAACTTACTAAAAGGCTGGATTTCATGCTTTGAAATTTCATTAATCATCACCACCGATCAAGACAGGCAGCTTGAATCACAGTTGTTTCAAGAACTGTCAAAATTAATAAAGTTTAAACGAAATTGAATTATATTATACCATCCACAGTGCGTAGAACCTTGGCATTGCACATTTAAAGCAAGTATAATGTGTCACGCAAACGAAAGTTGGACAAAATCACTTCCGTTAATATTACTCGCATTACGACCAACTTTGAGAGCTGATTTCCAATCTACTCTAGCAGAGCCTCTTTATGGTGAAGGCATTTCTTACCGTGCGATTTCGTTGAGAATACCAAATTTCAACTCCAATCAGAATTTGTAAAAATGTATAAGGCGACCATTGTAGATGTTAAATTATTCCATTTTCATACCACGACAAACAGACACTTTTAATCTTCAAAGACCTTCAAAGTTGTTTTCAGTTGTTCGTCTGTACCGATAGCTTTCGTCAAAACCTATAACTATCGTACCGTGGACGGTATCAGGTTAGTAAGACTGAAACCATATTTTTCTGACAGCGGTTCTGAAATTGACATCACATCCAAAATTTTGAAAGTCAAATTGATAAACCCCAAAAAAATGATAAAAAAAGAAAATCAGGTTTGCACCATTAATTGTGCTGTTAATAAAATTAGTATTTTTCTCAATCACTTCATCAAGATGGATAAATAAACTATATTCAACAGATCCTCTCAATAGGTTTTATAATTCATAAATGTATACAAGCAACTTTAATGAAATATTGAAACTGACTATTATTCATAATTATAACACACTAGGGTTTTACAGTATTATTCATAAAATTAACATAAAAAGAGCATTGTATAAATAGATTTAAAAAAACAAGTAAAAATGTTTAAAACGAAGATTTCATCTGAGTTTCAGTTATTTAGTTTAGTATTTTCAATACTATTTATAAGATTTTCTTTTTTTAACACCTCGAGACACTAAAGATTATAAGGAAAAAACAATAAAATAAATATTTGATGGATTTATATTTTCAAGCCGCGCTTTTAATCAGCTTAATTCAAAAATGATATTGCATATGCATTTCAAGGAGCTCTGCAATCAGATAGATTTCTTTTTGTTATTAATTTATTCAAAGTGTGTAAAGTTTGGCAATAGACAACGTAATGAAAATTTTAAAATGGCATGAAATATACCTATATTAAGCGAACGATAATAAATGATGCATATGCAAAACCTCAAAGTGTTTTCGAATCCGTGAATCTATTTTGTGGCTCAGAAATCGCGTTGACCAAAAAAAGTTGCCATACTTCTTTTTACCACGAATCTTTGACGTATGGATTTGGCTAGATGCGCAATACCAAATGGTATTAGTCATAACAAACATTACTTGTTCTTTCCAATTTTGATTGCAAGTTGAAATCTGTCACAATTTTTTTCTTTTGTTCATTTCAAGAAAACACTTGCCTTTTTTCTGTTCAAAAATAATATTTAATTGCATCTGCACACATTAAATCGAAATTTTAAATCATAAATCTATTCATCGTTAATTGTTTGAAATTATTAAAATGCTGATTTACGCATTGCCCTGTTCAGTTTATATCCCAGTATTTCTAAGCCTGTCATGTCTTTCACTAAACCTTTTTGGCTCAGTTTCAAGGGGAAAAAAAGGAATCCGTTTTCAACTCATGGTCACTTTGAAAGCAACTCATTAATCAAGTATTTCTGCGGCTTTGAAAAATCTCATGTGATGGAACAAGAGTTTTTGAACTGAAGAATCGGGACAGTTGTAATGTATCGTGTGCAATAACATTGTACCTGAAAGAAAAAAAAGAAACATTTTAAGAAACTTGAAAAAAAGCATTCTTTTTTCAACAAAATTTATTTGAAAAATAGAAAGTTCCTTTTTGCGTCTGAGCTAGCAAATTCGGGTCAGGAATTCTTTAAATGTCAAATAATTTTTCACTAGGTTATGTTCAAATTCAAGAAGAATATTTATTACTAGTCGACTTTGCCGACCAGCTAGTTCACCTAGGTTATTGATTTTTTAGGTCGTAAAATGATTAATATGGAAATTACTTTTTTAAAAATTTCATCATATCATTGGATACAATTCAAAGATATGAATTTAATCCTTTGATGGCATGATTTTTTAAAATCATTCTTTAGACGCGATAGTTGCAAACAATGTGTAATGATACTATATGTTACATGCTAATAAAATGATTTAATAAAAATCAAAAATTGTGAAAATAAACAGTCTAAATTAAAAAACGAGCGAGGAAATAGAAAATGGCTTATCTGCCAACCTACAGAAATGGCAGAATAAGCAGCTAGCGATTTAATTGAATCAATCTACTCCAAATTTTTGGAGAGCAATTTTTAAAAAATTGTAAGTATGTTCCATAAAATGAAAGCTGAAGATCCCACCTCGGGAATAATACCCAAAGATTTTTTTAGTTCCTTATTTTAGCGTTTGCATAATCATGCGATAGAGTCTTTTAATGGATAAATTTGAATTTTATCAAAACATTGTTACAGACTGAAATCATAATAAATTTTAAATAAAAAATTGATAGTAAAGAATATATGGAAAGGAAATTCATATTAATAAAAAAAATTTAAATTTTAAGGTAATTAAAAAAACATTTTTGTGAGATTTTCAAGATATGATCTTCAGTTTCCAAAGACAAGTCATAGCAAATATTCATCTGTGATAGTTAAGCCTATTTTTGAGCTCGGTTAAACTTTGTTTGTAGCATGTTTCTGGCATCTATTATATATTCAATCGTTTGACTTAAAGGAATTCTTAGTAGCTTCTTAGAATTTCGAATAATATTTTGCAGCTCCAATAATAACTTAAGAGAAATGCTAAATTTAGTGCAATTATAAAAATTCTCAATGAAACAGTCTGAAACTTTCATATTATTCTCTCACATTGACTAATTATCATTCGACAGTAATTAATAAAAGCGATTTCTCTACCACATATGTTAGCGTTTTACATTTATAGATGTTCAAAGATGCAATTTAAAATTTAATTCCTATTTAGGAAATGCCCATTATTTTTTTTTTTTGCTTCTAATTTCTTGAAAATTTTCTAGTAGACATTTTTGAATAAATCTTGTCGATATTGCTACGTTCAGTGGTGGCAGGGTGGTCGGCTGTATACAACAAGAAGAAGTAGACAGTTTTAGTGTGCGTTCAGAAAAACTAGACAAGAAATTAAAAAACATTGACTCACCGATTAAAATCAGAATGAATTGAAACTTTATAACAAAAATACATTTACTTAATTCATTATAATATTGTAAATGTCCTACAATTTAAATTATAATTTCCAAATGTGACCCAATGATTTTCTTTTATTTTCTTGATCATTTTTATCCCATGATTTATTGCACCATAAGCCGTGGGCAGAGGTATATTTCCAGCTATTTAGACAGGGTAGCTATTTAGAATCAAGGCTAAGAGGAAGTCCCAAACATGACAGTTAAAAAAATTATTTTTCTAGTTGCAAAATAAATAAGTTTTCAAGTATACAATTTTTAAAAATGATAAAATATTAGAATAATATTAATATTTTATCAATCATAAATGATCGGTTTTCCATACATATCATTATGATACTGAAATATTAGAACATTTCACAAAACCGAAACTATTTGTCAATAATATTTTATACAAACGTGAAAGAAGCTTGGAGTCAAGATATATAAATAAAACAAATTATATATTCTCAAGACTCTCAAAATGAAACAAATAATAATATGAAATAAATTATTAACATATTGCAATAATGGTTGAAATGTGGTACTAAATAAAAAATTATGGAATTATTAAAGAAGATGTTGAAAATGTATAAATATTTTTTTATTTATTTTAGAATGGCAACGTTATTTAAGAAATATTTTTTGCTGTCTCGTTTAGCAGATGGCAACATGTAGATCAATCCCAAGATGGAATAAACTCAAGTTAAATGTTTTTCCGGAAAGATGTCGCTTTTTCTTTTTGTTACGTAGAAAGAGAAATAAAACGGTGTTTTCTGAGTCAACTTTAATAGAAGGGTCTCATAATGACAATTGTCAGGACCGCAAAATACTTAATCTCTCCACTGCCTATGTAAAAATTTCATTTACATCAAATTTGGTTTCAAGGATTTTTATTGGAGCGCAAAATGCATACGCGGTGTTTCTAGAAATACCTTGACTTGTTACAAACCTTGTAGCTAGTCAATACTTTGACTAGTTACAAGGTATTTCCTAGAGCTTGACGATGTATCGTGATATCCCCGTCCTTTTGTCATCTGTTTCATACGCGATTGAAACTCTAGTTTTTGATTGCTTTAAACAGGGCAATGAGATTGTGGTGATATTTTAATAAGACAGATAACATCTACGGGACATGAGCATGCTTTTGCCCTGTGGTTATGTTACTGGCCTTCCGGCCTAAAGGTCCTGGGTTCTATTCTGAGCACATCTCACCTCCTACAATGGTGACCTCATACAATGAACCTCAACCTTCATACAACTGATGTGGCGCCATCTACTCGCAACCAAAGTCGTCAGCCTCACTTGACGCAACAATTCACACCCTTTCGCCATAACGCTTGACTCGTTCTACGCTCGCCAAATAAAAATGGGTACGGCGCATTAGGCACAACAGCTACACACAGCAACCTTTTACTCAACAAACCAATTCATCACCACTCAACAACAACGCGTATCGTTCGTCATCTCACTGGAGGGTGAGTATGTGGTGATATCTTAATAAGACAGATAACATCTACAGGACATGAGCATGCTTTTGCCCTGTGGTTATGTTACTGGCCTTCAGACCCAAAGGTCACGGGTTCTATTCCGGGAACACATCTCACCTCCTACAAGACCCAAGAAGAGATTGATAGCAATATATGTGCTGATAAGCTAAGTTCGGCAGATTTTCCAAATGATGAAGATCAAATAGTATAAATTATGCCGCCAACTTAATACCCTCTGTAAAAGGGAACTGAAAATGAGATGTCATAGAAAAATAAAGCATGGCATCTACATCAGAAAAATTACTGAGTCTACAATTCTACATCTATCCAGACGCTTTTGTCTAGGCGTGAGATCTCTTTATAGGATCTCAACTCTATTCACCTGGCCCATCTCTGTGTAATTTTTCTGCTCAAAACAAAATCAAAATTAAAAGGAATAGATGAAGAAAAAAGTGATGGAATCAGTTTAAGGGTTTTTAGATGACTTGAAATGGTGCTTCAAACACTGAAAAATTCATATACTGAGAGGTAAAAATTAAGAAAGAGAAAGATAGATTAAAGGTAATAATGGCGAAAATTTAAAAAGAAATTTTTTTAGTCCAGTCGTTTTCATAGAACTCCTCATAAATATCATTCTATATAACATACTTATGTAGATGTATATTCTATGATAAGAGGCCCTACAACCTAGTTAAGATTTTACCTCCAATACCATTCAGAAATTTTTCTAGAAGACCTCAGAGAAAAGAGAAAACAAATCCTGCAATGTTGAATGGTGGTGGGGTGGTCGGCTATACCCAAGAAAAAGAAGTGGAAAGAGAAAGAAAAATAAATATTGGCACCAATTAAAAATAATGTTAGAATGCGCTATTTTCTTTATTGCAAAATAAATTTTCATATGTTACTAAATAATTCAATTTTGCCCTGATTCTGAATCTTCCGAGGTTGAATAATAAATACAAGCAGTATGAGGAAATTGAAAAAGAGTAATTCCTTAATTAATGTTAGAAAAGGATTTATTCTGTTTATAACAAAATAGATTGAACCTTTTTAAAAAAATAAGTGAATATTTATCAGCAAAACAAAATACTTGTCTGCAAAAGTAAAAAGATTTATCCAAATAAAAATAACTGAAAATTGTGTTGATTAAATCAGCATTAAAACTTGTCGTAAGTACTAAAATTTTATAGAATCTCATTTTTCACTCCACCTATGCTACTAAAAAATATGCTTTTGTACGAAATCCCTTTCTTCTTCATTTTCTGGTCCTATCGATAAAAACCTTTATAATAATTTTTTATCAACTGTTTATTTAAAAACATATATAAAATATTGCATACATTTTAAACAATGCATTTGCAAGAAGTATAAAATTATGTGCATTGCACAGTATGGATAGAAACTCTTTTGAAAATAATTAATTTAAAATGTCGACTTGGTCCTCATAAAAAATATTTTTATTTATTTAATTATTCATTTATAAATAATTTTAATACAGAAAAAGTATTATTTTTGCTTATCTGAGCTTGTGTTGTGTTATCCCTGAAAAGGATATTACATCTTAGCTCCACTACGTTGTATATTCTGAATACCTTAAAATGTTACCAAATAAACTAAAAATAACTAGCAGTCACCATATTTCAGACGGCAAAGTCTCTCGATGAAGGATGGTTGGTCCGTGATTCGAATTCCAGCCACTGAGTTTTATCCAAAGACTGGAATTATTTTATTTAAATTGTTATCTATTGCTTATCTAAGATCTGGAAAGCTCTAGACCTTTCTTAAAGATTCAAATTGGATAGTTCTCGAACATTCTGTATGAGTATAAAAGCTTATCTCTTTCAGTGATGGGTAAGTACTCAGTTTCGTACTGTTGTGTTTTGCTTCTTTCTGATAAATCTAACTATTTGTTTAAACGAATGTCATAGTTCTTTACATCTTTGAGTGGCAATGCTTCGAAGATATCACAACTACATTGTTAGACAATTTATATTATTATAACAGGCATGTAAGAAGATGGTAGCGGGTACGTACCAATGATGACATGAAAATGCAAATTAAACCTTATTTTGGTGCTAAGAATTATACTTTTATTAAGCCAAATTGTACAGAAACTGTTTCGTAAGTTTGATACCCAGAAATATGTACCAAAATTTCATTTTTACAGCATGATTCATAGCTTTAAAAAATGATGGTCTTTTAGAACGGTTAGAAGCAAAATTCCCTCTAAATGATTTTCTACAGTAACAATAACAAAAAAAGTTTTCCAACTCCTTTTAGCTCAACGCCATGAGCAACCTGATCGAGCAGTTTCCTCTCCTTTCCGCCCAGAAGCGGTTCTTAGTCAGGATTTCCGTTTGTTTACTTTGGTTGGCTATTGTTTTAGACATTAAGCGCCCTTCATTACGATCCCGCAGACAGCCGGTGAACACGCGGGACACCCAGAAATATCCGTCGACAAACACGTCATCGTTTACAATAAAGATGAGTGGGCCACCTCGACACTGCCACCGGTGAGGGCGTCGACAGGAACGGGTAAACGAAGCAGGAATTCCAGTTCCGATGGGAAGGGAAGGGGGAAAATGGTGGAACAACGAGGTAAATGAGGGCAATTGCGGGAACCTGATATTGATTCCTGATTCGAAGGAAAAATAGAACAGGTAATCTAATTATTATGCAAGTCAAAAAACTGAGAAAGTAATTTCATTAAAATCATCTGATTTATAAGATTTAAGATATTTATGAATTTCCTAAAAATTACCGAAGTTACCATTTTGTTTATTTTTTGTTCAAGAAATGAGTGATAGCATTTCATTTCTCTTTAAACCAAAACAACTACAACAATTTTAAATATTTCATCTCGGAAAGCTGGAAGCCAATGGTAGATAGATTCCAATACATCTGAGATACTATTTGAGCAACATAAATAGTTGATTTTAGAAAAGTCAAAAACAAGTGAAAAATGCTTTTCAGCCCTAACTTCTAATATATTTCAACTATCGAAACACTTTAAATGCAAAAGTTGCTCACCTTAATGAGGTGCTAATTTGGTTAATTGAATTTATTTTTTATTTTCAATATCAGGAAAGTTATAGTAAAATGAACATTTCAAAGCCTCCCAATCCCTCCCCCTCTCCATTTGATCTATTAATGAACTCGATGAGATGAGTTATTAATGAACTCGTACGAGATTTTTACATTTCTTACAATATATCCCAAACCAGATAAAATAAAACAAAAATTAGTTTAGTATTCATGTTTATAAAATAACATGAGCAAAGTCAAGAATTGAAGAAATTGTCCTGAAGACTTGTCATAAGAACCATTGCAATGGGTAATCTCCCTATAGAAAAGAAAAACATAATCTTACCTAAAAATTCCAAGCAGCAACCAGGATAGCAAAGGCAGATTTCTTCTTGTCTAAGCTGCCTTTTTCAAGATCTTAACTGCTTCCCTTACAAATTTTTTTGAAAAAAATTGCAAAAAATCATCTCATTTTTTTTATTACTAAACACAAGGAAACGAAACAAAACCAAATATGCTAGTTTTAAGTTGAATTTTTAATTTTTTATGTATGTAAAAGCATTTAGTTTTAATAATAGTTTACTAAGCCGAGTTATCTCGGACGAATGAAAAAAAGTTAAATATTAACTTTATATGATAGTTTTTGAAACAAGAAACAACACAAAGTGACACTTGACATTGTGTATTCTAATATCTGGCCTTTTTTTCTTATTGGTTAACTACTGGAATCTCTTTTACGAGAACACAGAGTACACTGTCTGGTTGGATTGGATTTTTTTTATCAGCAGCTAACCCAAAATCACTATCCCATAAACCATCGCTTTCGCTTTCTTACATCATACTCATAATTTTACTTTTTTTTCAAAGAAACTATCCTTCTTTACATATTACTAATCCACAAGCATACGTGTGCTATACAATAGGGGAAACAAGGACCAGTCCCGCCAAAAGAATCGAGAAACCAATAAAACTTGTCAAGATGCCAATCAGAGCTGAATATTTCCTTTCATTTCCTCCAGGCCAGGTAAAACCGTAATAAAACAAATCATACTGACAAATTCTACTTCGCCCGAGTTTTCTAAGGATAATAATTATCTGCAATATGTTAAGAACCCGAGAATTACTCGGGATAGTCAGGCAAGCTGTTACACAAAAACAAACGTAAATGGTCTTAATGAAATATTTTTTCGTATCCTTCAATTAACTTCTCCCCCCCCCCCTCTTCTGGCATAAAATTATGAATCTTGGATAAAGTCACGAATACCGTGAATGGCTTTCATAATTCTATGCAAATATGGGGATAGTTGCAAAGAATAGCTCTTTGACACAAATCTGCTATTTTTACCAAATCTATTTTTCGAATATGTGTTAGGAACGTCTTTTTTGCTGGCCAATTCATGCCAAAATTTTATACAACTGAGGTCACAAGACAATATAACGAATTTCATTAAGTCGGTGCGTTTATTAATGATAGCATTTACTTGCGACAGAAAGTACGGACCGATATATACACAACCTCTTTGATATAATTTGTTCAAAATTTGATACGAATCTCTGTTTCAAATGCCAAACCTGTGTACCAAATTTTATTTATATATCCCTTACAGTGTTGCAATTATTGAAAACTCAACAGCCAGACAGACAGACTTCCTCCGACCAAATGTTGCTCAATATTTGATAGAATTCTACAAATTTCGGAAAGACCTTATATGAATTCTCATTTGTTTATCTCAAAGCTTTTTTGCTTTGTCTTTGTTGCTGGCATACAAATATATGGCTTCTCGAGTTTGATTTTTTTTAATGACCATACCAACGACAGTTATAATTGTGCTGAAAAAGGAGGGTGCATAAACTTTTAAGTGACAGGTATTTTGGGGTTAAAAGTACCATTATCGGTGAAGAATTGCAGAAATCGAGGAATATATATAATATCACTATGGGAATCCACTTGAAAAAAAAGCATTTAATTGAATTAATGTGCTACTAACAACGATAAATGTAAATTTAAAAAAAAAATGTATATATTTCGAAATAGAGGTGGAAGTGGAAATCACAGGTCAGAGTTAATGTTTAAAGTAATCATTTCTTCTTATCAATTTTAACTTTTAACACACGAATGAATATCATGATGGATAAATTTCAATTTCTTAATAACATTAAAAACCTTCATAAATGGTTTTGACCTCTATGCCTGGTTTTTTAATTCAATTTGCGTAATTTCAGGCGAATAATCTGAAATCTAGATTCCCTGCCCTTTTTAAAAATATTACTTACGAAATCTTGTTTTGAAAGCAGTCCAAGCTAGTAAAGATTTGATAATCAGTTTATCGTGGTAGATTATGTATTACATTAAAAAAATGTATTAAAAATTAAATAAATGAATTGTACAGAAATAAAATTGATGTAATTAAAAAGGTCACCTTTTCAGTTTTAAATAATATAAAAGCCATTTTTGTGAAACAACAGTTTTGGGAGCTATGGTCATCAATTTTCATGATTAAGTCTTATGTGATTATTCGTCTGATGACAGTTAAGCTTATTTCCGTTATGGATACAACTTTTTATTTGAATCTGTTTCTTAATTTATTTTATATCTTCTTTTCTGAATGTAGTTTTCAGTGATGAGGTAAACTTTCTCCAAAACATTTCTAGTAGTTTTTTGCAGTTCCATTTATTAGAGAAGTGCAGCTGTTAAAAATGTTCAACGAAGAACTGAAATAAAATATTCTATTTGCTTATATTTAATTGTGGTAATTCGACATTGAGTAATAAGAACGATTTCCGCGTCAATGAATGCTTTTTTTTAAATCTATATATAGATTACAAACAAAACGACAAGTTTCCATTCTTCATGTTTTGCTGAAAAAAATTACTATTAAAGAGTAAAATCAAATGATACGCTAAAAAGTTGGCAATCGTAAATATTTGGGTTCTTTAACTGCCTTTTACTGCACACTTTTATTTAACTCGACTGCTGGGGTAGTGCGTGTTCCTCGTTATCTGGACGTCCTGGGCTCGAGTCCCGGTTCGAGCATGGTTGTTCTTTCTCTGTCCTTTGTGTGAATGTCCCCTCCTGTAAAAAGGGGCTGTGCAAGCGAATGAGAGATGCATGAGTGGTAAATTCGTACTATTGGCCCTTGTTGACACAAGTAAAACAAGAGACACGCTCTTTCGGTTTAAATTTCTGTCTTCGTAATAGAGGGCTTATCCACTGCCAAGTGCCCTAAGAAAAAACAATATTTATTTTTAATAGCATCATGCGTATAAAGAGGAATTTTTTCATCTATTTTTCACCCAATCACTGTATTTCACGCCCGGTGTGCTAGTTTGAAAATTTGTTCACTTGTACATATATAGATAGGAACAAAACTGTATTTTAATATTTTTGAAACTTAGTTATCAAAGATCTGATTCTGCACCAAAAGTTTTATCTGACAATGAATTTGAAAAAAAAATTATACAAAGATTCTTTAACATTAATAATAATGAATTATAAAATCATGTCTTAACAGTAAAATGTATTCGTAATTAAACATTTTCTATCTACTTTTTATAAAAATAAAAGGGTACTTTTAAATTATTCATTTTTTATACTTAATTAATTATCTATCCAGAACATCCTATTCTAGAGATGCGTAAAAACACAATATCTGTGCAAATGCGTCATTTTGAGTAGTAATCAAATGATAAGGATAATTCCTAAATCGATGTATCACAATATTAAGAGGCTTTTGTATACACCAAGGGAATAAGAAATTTCGGGTCTTTTGGCGAAATCAATGTAAGAAATCTAGGTGTTCCATAGAAAAATTTAAATCAGACTGCTGCGGCTTTTGAAAATAAAATAAAAGCGTTTAAAAGCAATTTATAAGTTCAGTGACATAGTAAAGAGGTAAACGTCATCTGAAGTGTACTGAGATTTTTTATTTTCGTTCGGTTATGGATTAACAAAATCAAATGCTGATCGACACATAACACTATATGTTGATTCCCTTGTGATATTTATTATCTAAAAGTGATATTCATGTGCTAGTGCACTGAACTCTCAGCAGCCCTAAAACTGGCACTCATGATATCTAATCCCTCATAGCCCGCCCTTCGATTTCTAAGTTACGGTGTTTATTTCTAAACTAACTCACATATTTCACTCTTACGTATAATTGTAAAAGCGTTAAAGGGAGAAAATACAATAAATTAAAAGTAATAAAATTAAGCAGCTTTCTTTGCCAATGAGAGTACTGGTAGGAAATATTAAATATACCTTTTTTCTTTCTACAGTATTCCTGTTCATTTCAACAGTTAAAGTAAACTCATTTTATACAACGGACTTTGTTTAGTTTGACATAAAATTTGTAATTAAGTAGATTTTTTTGTTTTGAATGGTTTATGCTTTCTTTTAAAATAAAATCAAGGAGTGGTATCCCCAAAACTTTCTCTCACCCTTCTACTAAAGGTATCACCCCAGAGAACGTCTTGCATGACATTGAACTCCAATAGCTACAAAATATAAACCTTTTGTTTTAATTTATCAGTTTTACTGAACCTCTTGTGAGATCTTTAAAGAACTTTTCCTTTACAATGTTGTCCAAAAATCAAATTTATATTTTAAATGCGTTTTCTTAAACCGATTGAAATAAAACAAATGATACGAAACTATGCTCATAATCACAAAATTACATACGAAATTAAATATAATTAAATCATTTCATCTTTTAATTATCATGTTTGCATGTTTGTGAAAGAAGAAAGTGACAAACGATGAATACCTTGTTGGATTTTACTTGTACTTAAGTAGGTGTTTGCTCTATAGAAATTGAATCTATATACTGAATTTTATCTATCTTGCTCTCTTCATTTTGCAGTTATCATTATAACTATCGTATTAGCTTATAGTCAAACAGCCAAACATACAGACTTCCTCAGAGCGGATTTTGCTCAAAATCTGATAAGAGTCTAAAAATTTGATATAAAGACCAAATATCAAAATTAATTCGTCTAGTTTAAAACGTTCTTGAATTATTTTTGTCACAGGTAAGGCAGACCAGCAACAATGTGTTTTTCAAATTCAAGGAAGCCTGAGGCAAGAAGATTTAGCAAAATCTCGTGTTTGAATTTTTTCGAAACTTTCAAAACTTTATTCGAGGTCGAAAGGCTTAAAATTTTCTCTATACTAGGCATAAAAGAAAGTAAAAAAATAATTTGCTATCGTAATATTCTTTCTACTTCAATGGCTGGAAATTATTGTAAAAAAGGGCATAAATCGGTTTATTATTCGCTACTGTCAGTGCCTTGTTGAATTTAATGTACACATTATTTTTTTTTTCAAAATTTAGAATTTATTATTTAAATTAATTGTTAAGAAAGCGCTTGGATTAAAAGATCACGTAAAAAGTGGCTACTGGATTTCGGCATTTTGAATTGAAGAGTAGTGAAATTAGAAAAACAAAACTTTAAATGTCAATGAGTAATTTGGGAAAACTTTAAGAAATTGTTCAAGTAATTTGGGAAAACTTTAAGTTTTTTTCTCTCTTATTACGTGTTTTAACAGAAAAACAGGTAAAAGGCTTACCCATTCATTTTAACTCTTATATATCGTCAAATTTAATGCTTCCAGGACAATTCCATTTTTGCAGTTTTGAATTCTCTAGATCATTATTTTTAATCTTTCCCAAGTTACAAAATTTGAAGATTTTAGTAAAATTTAAAATTTTAGTTCTAATTTTATTTCTAGAAATTCATGTCAGGTTCGCCAGTTTCAAAATTATTCACTGTTATGGCAAGCACTCTGGCGTTTGTTGTCCTCAGATACGATTCTTGAAACGTATGGAAGGTGGCCCCAAATGATGCTCCATGCCAACATACAAAATTCTATAGTATTTAGTTATAATTTTGATCATTTGCTATAAGCTTATAAGGCACACAAAAGAATTCTGGAGATATTGAATTAGATATTTATATTTAGATATACATCAATTAGATATTTTTATTTTTTTATTTTCGAGAACAATCTTCTACAAGTACATCCAAATTTAAATTAAGATATTTGTGGGTTTCAGGTGAAAAAAGTAAAAATATCAATTACAAAAAAATTCCATTTAAAAGGGAATGCGAACTGGAATTATTGACTTTAAGCTTTCAGATAAAACATTTTAATTGCTATTGTTTGGGGTTAATTTATTCTATAAGTGAATTTTTAATTTTATCTTATTTTCAACTAGGTGAACACTTATTTTCAACTCAATCTTATCTTCACTTGGAGGTTAAATTTTTGCTTTGATATAGGCTTCTTGCGCTTCGATATCCAATTTCAGTAAATATATTTGTTTCATCAAATGACTGACACTCAATAACAATAAAAGATCAAATAAATATTCTGTAAGAAATTAAACGTTTCAATAATAATTTAATGTGAAAAATTCAAGAATCCGGTATTCATTCAGGTCTTCTTTCTGCAATCACAGTTCATTTTTGCGAGATCTATAATAATAACTTTCAAATAACTTCAAAACCCTACTTGAATCCTTAAATGAAATCAATCATAACAGCAAACAATTCAAATTTTACGGAATGAGCTTCAAAATAGTTTGCAAATACCATGCTTTTAAAGTAAAAAGTTTTATTTTCCCTACAGCTATTAGATATGGTAGGATATTTTCAATAAATTTTTCGATAATCTGAATGTCATTCAATACTCCTAAGGTATTGAAAAATATCATTGGGCAATTTGAGCTAACAAAACACTGCGAAGTGGCTTTCTAGTTCTCTGATAGTGGTGACAAATATTTGACGAAACTGTTATTCTATACGCATGATAAAAAAAAGTCCCTAATAGCAACTAAGAATAATAGTAAGTGATAGTTTGATGCGGATATAAATTTTTACTACCTTACGTTGCTTGAAACGAAGTTTCCATCAGTGGTCCTTTAAATACTACAAAAAATCTGGATTTAATCATCAAGCAGTCAATAGTAATTTTTTCGGCTTTCATATAGAACAGATTTTAAATCCCTGTAAAATGGGTTTTTTATACTGCAATCCATGTAAAAATAAAACTTGTTTACCCAGCACGGTAAGAATCCTTACCTCTGATGTTATATACTGGTTGGAGTAGGATATTCAGTTGATGAAAGAGTCTGATTCGATTCGAACAATCAATTAATTTGTGAACAAGAATGTGTTGAAGGGAACATTCCTTTTCATAATGGACCTTTGCTTTTCCATTTTCCAAAATATCCCATGTATTTCAATGACCTCGAGTGGCAATGACACTTCCAGAAACAAAGAAAATTATATGGTAAAATATATGTTTATTGATGATATCATGGTAATACTTTAAGTTAAACAATTCGATATAATCGATTATTAATCATTCATTGTTTATATATATATATATATATATATATATATATATATATATATATATAT
>JAPMOQ010059085.1:1156211-1207380 GCA_026543055.1 Argiope trifasciata | reverse complement strand
TATATATATATATATATATATATATATATATATATATATATATATATATATATATTTGTGAAACTTATCATCTAAATTTTATTATAAATAAAATATGGTCGAAACGTCATGCAAACCGTCAAAAAATATTATGGTAAGCGGTCCTTTCATTACAGAGAAATGTATTTTTATTTAAATTTTCTTTGCTGTTTTAGTTTTCATATATTAAAAACTGTAAGTAATTTAGAAATAATGATTGTTCGTTTATTATATATTTGTTATTATATTGAAACTTAACTTCCATAATCTATTCTAATTGCGAAATTTCATTACAAGCGAAATCATAATCCCCATGACTTCAAACCGAATGCTTAACTAGAAATTTTTAGATAGTTATTAAATAAAATATATTCCAACATTAAGTACAGAAGTGCGCCATAATTATATCGAGTTAAACTCATTACCATGATTGAAAAACAGGATTGACAGAATCATTAATGTTATCGATGTAACTGATGGCAATTTACAAATCGGCTGGCAGTTATCTGTCAGCGATTAAAGCTGAGTGAGTCTCTCTCTCTCTCACTTTTTTTTTCTTTTTTCGGTAGTATTAAGAATACGACTTAGCTACTTCATCCTCCGCATTCGCTTGCAAAACCCCTTTTAACAGTGGGGCCCATTCATGCAGCCTCATAGATAGAACCCAGAAGAAGAACAATCATCGCCAAACCAGGACTCGAACCCGGAATGCCCAGATCTTGGGGAAGATGCGCTACCTCTACGCCAGGACGCCGATTCGGAATAATGAATTCATTGGATGAGAATATCACTTGGAAAGCGTATTTAAAATGACTATACTTTTTAATGATATTTTTAATACCTGAATAATTATAATTAATTTTTAAAATATTTATTGCATTGGAAATACTTAACGGGCAATAAGCTAAGGCCGGTCAATTAGCACAATAAAGAGCATCATAAATTTAGTCAAATGAAAAAAAAACTATTTTTCTTTTCTTCTTCAGTATAAGAATTACGAAAAAAAATTTATCCATATGAAAAATTTAAAAGTTAACAAATAAAATATTATATATATTTATAAGTTAGTATTAAGTCAGTAAGTTTACTACTCAACTGCACTCTACTACTTTTATTTACCAACAATTCAAAAGAGCGAGTTCTTTAGTTTTTACTCAAGATCGGATTTGTCAAATATTTTTTATCTTTATGTTTCGGAAAACTTATATGTGATTTTTTTTCTGAACTGCTCCATCATTATAGTAATCATGTCTTATTTTACAAGTATTCGTAATTTAAGGTCTACAATTCAATTTAATAAAAATTTTGTAAGATATTCAATCCCTAAAGTAAGTATCTAAGATTTTGTAATAATTTCTTGCAATCAGATTTATATGCTTCGTATTTCAAACTTAAAATTGCTAAATTTAATGTTTATTAATATCCTTTTATTTCAGAAAAAACCATTAGGCTCAGAAATTGCCATAAATCATTTTGACCAATTCTACAGTTCGGTATTTGATAATTGGCCTTCGATACGCCTGGCTTTACTGTGTCCCCATAGTTATTGTGCTGTTGCTAATGTCTTTGCTAAAGAAAGGTCTGCGGAAGCACTTTTTGGGGACTTGGATGTTTTTAACATGAAAGATGCTTATTATTTGCAATTGGGTGAATTGGGAACTATAGATATCCCATCGAAAAAATCAAATGAAAATACAGAAACTGAATCGAGTAAAGAACCTTTAACTCAAGAACCTGAATATGAAAACAAAACTACAATGCCGATTGCTGTTGATGAGACAAAAGGTGAATTTATGCCAGTTACTGAATATAAACATCGGGAATTTGATGAAGAAGATATATCAAGTTTCTATCTACCAAATCCTGGTTTTAAAGCTAATGTAATCAAGCATGGTGTTATACACTATCCTGAACATTGGGAGATGTATTATTGTCCAAAAGGAAAATTTAGAAAATTTCCACCTCCAAAGATTGATATCACAGGTTTATTGAGTAAGTTTTCAATCCCTTTATGTTTATTTAGAAATAAATTGATTATCTAGATATATTTTAATATTTATTACTCTTGATAGATTTGACTTTCAAATGTTATGCAATAAAATTTAAATTAATTATAACAGTTTTTGCATCAAGTTTGATTTGTTTAATATACTCTAATTTTAGAAAAGGCACAAGTATATTTAATACAATAAATTATCATCTATATGATTTTGCGTATTGTAATTATTATAAGTTTTGGCTTGGAAGTTGGTTTAAATTATATTATCAAAGCAATCTTTTTCTGTGTATTAACACAGAAGGCCTTGTCAAAGTCTGCTGACTGAATTGTTTCTGAATAGTTGTATTTTATCCCCTTGCTATTTATGGTTACCTTTTGTAATTTTTTTCCCACAGATATTGTTAACTATCAAACCATGTCCTAAAATAATTGTAGCTTGTTGCTCTCTTTAGGCATAAAACCAATAAACACGCACAAATTTTATCAAAATAAGATTCGATGAACAATTATCATACAACTATGATACTTTATTTTTGATTCAGCAATTAATGACATCCTTGCATATGGTGACTTTAAACCTATTTTTCTAATACCTGCATTTGAAAATTATGGTTTTCAAACGTGAGGAGGCTTGTTAGGTACAAGATAAAAGGTAGAGAGCAAACTGGTTTGGCAGAAATCTTTTTTCTGGTTGTACCATGAAATGCAATTTTATATCATATAATATGTGATTGTATCATACAGTATATAAAAAATTTGTATTAGTAGCTACATATTGTAATTTAAATAAAAAGTTTTACAATAAAAAAATAATGTAAAAATATGGTTTAAATCATGCCAATCATAGTTGCATTAACCAGGCAGTATATAAAATACTCTTAAAAAGAAGTATTGTATATTTTTCTTTATTCTAGTTCCAGTGTGTCCCTGTTCGGACTTGCGATACAAAATTTTCCCCTTCCTTCCATCCTTTTCAGAAGGTCTGAAGTTATATAATTTATACCAGAAATATATGATTTTATCAAAAAAAGCAATAATATATATATATATATATATATATTGCATCATATAATATGGATTTTTTATTTCATTATTTGCAGTTTTTTAATTTGAAGTTTAATATTTATTGCATTTGCTCAATTTTATTTTTCTTCTCTTGTCTCTGTCAATTGGAATTACTCAGAAGCATTCTTGATTTAATATTAATGAAAATAAGTTTAACTTTTAATATTTCATGTATTTTTCATTTTACAAATCATAGATTACTATCTTATGGATGGAGCCTCTATACTTCCTGTGTTAGCTTTAGATATACAAAAAGATGAAACAGTTGGGGATTTATGTGCATCACCTGGTGGAAAATCTCTTGCCATATTGTTTGGTCTTAGATTTGGTATGTAGATTAGAACTTGTATGAAATCTGTGAAACTACTTCTTATTACGTTATTACTATTTTTCTTTTTAAACGACATTGTGATTATCTTAAATATAAAAAAATTCTTGACTTCTATTGATAGGATATATTATTACTATTCATTAAATCATAGTTATTAAAAAAATGTTATTTCAATAATTATATATATGTATGTACATATGTTTAAAATATAAGGAAATAATTTAATAATAAATATTTGCACACAAGGAAGTTTTTTAAATTCGTTGCAGTTCTGAACATGATTCCTAATTCTAATCCAAGTAAAAAAAGAAAATTTAAAAAATTTATTATTTTTTTCATGTTTTATTACCTAGTTTTTTATATCTTATTTAATCATTGCAGAAAAAAAATTCAAATATCAACCAAATATCAGTCTATTATTTTTTTTAAATATTCTTTTTTTTTTCTTTACTGTTAAAAACAAAGCCTGATTATGACTTTTTTTGTTGTTAGGAAATTACCCTAGGAAGCATTGTTTTGCTACAAATAAATTATTTTCTGTCTGAAGTTTTATCGTTTTTGAAAATTTAAATTTTAATAAATTTGAGAAAAATTAAAAGAAAATGGGTTTTTAAAAAAACTTATTTCTATTTGCTTTCAAATGCCTCATTTGATGGTTTTCAACTTCTGATTAAAGTAAAGGTGTGACTTAAAAAATTATTATATATTTATATTTCTGCAATAATATTTATCTAAATTATTTTATAATTTGCAGATGATTTTTAAATACATAGAAAGTTCTATCTTTATTTTTGTAATTGCATCAAAGATCTAAAAATTCTAACATTGTGTGAGTTATTTTTCATTTCTTTATTCAAAAACTTTTTTCAGGTAAATTAGTGTGCAATGATTCATCCTTATCTAGAGTGAATAAATTAAAAACAGTCTTGAATTCATATTTGCCTGACACAAAAGAATGGAGTAAGAAGATACTAGTATCTAATTTGGATGTGCGTGATTGGAGATGTTTTGATTCATTTGATAAGGTAAATCTGTTAAATGATTAATGTTGCATTTTGTTCTATTGCTTTTTTTTTGTTTGTTTTTGATGGTTTTATCTAAATTAAATTATATTTTTTATTCCAATTATAATAATTTCTACTGAAAAGTTTGTATTTAATTGAAAGAATTTTCTGCCTACTGTCTGTATTTAGCCCTGCTGTTCTGTTTGCATTTACTTCACGTACATAGCATTTGGATCAGTATGACCCAACTCAGAAAACTAATCTTTCTTCAATAATTGACTGGTTCCATTTAAGAAATGGTTTATAAAATAGTAATATAAGTTTAAAAACAGATTTAATAATATAAAACAGTTCTAAAAATAATTTTTTAAAATTGAAATTGAAACTCTCAATAATATAAGTTATAAAAATAATAGAAAAATATGTGAAATTGAATCTTAGAATTTAAACAATAATATTTTACATGAAATTTGCACATGTTATTCTTACATTTGCCACATAATGTATTAGTTTTGTTATCAATGTTTGACGAATAGAGCTTGCACCATATACTTTTGACACACAATGAAGTATTCGTGCCATGCATCATCATTTTCCATTTTAGAAGAAGTTGTTCTAAGTTGTAAGATGTGAAAAAATTATCACATGTATTATTGTGCCTGAATACTCATAAGTATGATCAGACACTATTCGCATTGTCTGAATTTTCTCAGACTTTGGCCCTTATTATTTTCCAGTATATATTTGTGTTTCCAATACATATTAAGTTTTATTGTCTCATAAAATCAACATTTTGATCCCATATTTAGATCACTTATTTGGTATATACTGTTTGAAAGGATATTGTCCATGAAATCGTTCTAATTATTCGTCTACAGAATTATTTTCATTCAGGTATTATAATTTTGGTAGAATTTCTATTCACTTTTTCTAGATATCTTTCACTGCAGCTAATTTAGCCATATTTCTTCTTTCTTGACTAATGAACTTATCAAAATGAATAACTCTCTATATGGTGCAAAATGTTTCAAGGAATATTGTCGCACAAAATATGTTTTGGCTAGTTTCTTTATCCCTTAAGTGTTTTCTTGATTCTAAACATGATTAATAAACACCATCTAACAATAATAATCCAATATATGTTTTACTTTGAATATTTCCCCCTTTTATTTCCATAAACCCATTTTTTTTCAATTTTAGTCATATTCATGATTTTGTTTTCAATTGTAGAATTGAATACTACCTGAAATGCACATTTTATGTCTGATATCCCTGATGTTGTATATCATGTGACCCCTTCAGTAATTTTTATAATATTAACAGCTGTTTATTGAGAAGAATGTAGCATCAAATCCAACTTCCACTTTATTCTACGATTCATGGATTTAATACTCTCTTTATAGTTCATTTGTTGAATATCTCTATCAAAATTGTTATCAGAATTTACAATCTCAAACGTATATGTTTGTCATACTTCATCGCTGTCGGAAGCTTCTTATAGTTTAGCTATATCAGTGTGACCAAACACATACATCAAGGAAACAAGTTTTGAAAACGTATAAATTACAGACCTATTGTTATTCTTTTATTTTGAATAATTCCTAATAAGTATAAAATAGTATATAAATAAGTATAATCTATACTTATAATAAAGCTCAATGTGCGTGTGTGTGTGTGTTAGCCCTCTACAGGCCAGACTGTTGGACCAACAGCTACCAAATTTGGTACATTTATACCTTGAAGGTCGGGAATGTGCACCTCGGAGCCCTTTTTTCGAATTTTTAATTAGAATTTGAATTAATTAAAAAATAAGCGAAATTTTGACGTTTTTCCACTATAACTTCCGCAAATATTATTGCACAAACATGATTTTTACATCCATTTAAAAATTAAAAAATTGGCTTTCTAATGGTATCGGTGTTTTAATGTATAACTTAAGCTTCTATTTTTAATGAATTTTTAAAGAAATATTTTAACCATGTTTTTTTTAGCACGTGACTGGATAAAATAAAAGAAAACAGTGCCGGAAGTTCCAAATAAAAAAAACCTATCATCGCAAATAAATCTAAAGAAATGCAACTTTTTGCAAGTGACTGGATAAAATAAAAGAAATATAAAATGTGATACTTACTAAAAAAATAAATGCAAAGCAAAGGTTTCTATAATCGCTTGCAATACCTAAATCATTAATTCAATAAATCTTCTTTATTTACGGTAAACCTGATTAAATTTAGACAGGATATGCATTGAAATCCCGAACTTTATTATGTGATTCAATTTTGTAATAATGCTCTTAATGCGTTGTATTTAACTGTCAGCAGTTTGTTTCAAATTTAGAAATATTTTTCCAAATTTAATGAGTATTAAATTAATGTGATTTTATTGTTATGTTAAGGGATTTCTCTCTTTCTTTTTTCTTCTTTTTTTTTTTTTTTTTTTGCATTCTTCTATTCTGTTGGATAATTTGAGGGATAATTACGACAAAAATATAAGCCTTCCTAATTTTCTATACAAAAGTGCAAGTTTTTTTAAATGTCAAATTCAATAACTCTAAATTTTAATAAATGATTTAAATAATTTTAAAACCCTATAATATTTTAAGTATATGAATTCTATATTAAAATTCAGGTTTTTTAAGATTTCAACCCCTATTTTTGTTCTTTTAAAAAAAAAGTTGTATTGCCCCCCACCATCTCTTTTCTATTCATTTAAAAGATTATCCTTCATTTTAAACTTCTTTGATATGAAACATTTTTATTAGTTTTCACTGACACCACATATGTCCATATGTGGTGTCAGTGAAAATTAATAAAAATGTCACAAAAAAACTTTATAAAGAATAAATATTCTACATAATAGCTATATGAGGGGATATGAATCCATTATTATTTAATATTACAAATAGTTGCATTGCCTGTTAAGGAAAGTAATCTGTGATTACAATAGCTGTACTGAACATAAAGAAAATAGTAGTAAAATTTTACCTAAAAAGTGATATATTTTAGTGTAAAAACATCAAGTAATTTTCAAAATAGTTTAGTATTCATTACTTTCTTTATATTTTCAGGTCACTTATAATCATATATAAGCTATATGAGGGAGTTAGAATTATTACAGGGTTATAATATTTCTTAATTTTAAAGATGATTATAGGAAATCTTATAACATTTAAAAAATATAATAAATAGACAGATACTGTTTTTCCATCTCACTATAAAGTGTTTTTATACAGTTACACTGTATATAAGACTAGAAGAAAAAGAACGTAGTGGATGCAAAAATCCTTTTAAGAAATTTCTGACCTTGCAACATTTAATGTCAAAAAAATCTACAGAAAGTATTTTATTTTTAAAAAAATTTAACTATTAAAAGTTTTAAATTATTTTTTCTGATCATCAAAAATTAACTTTTGAAAAATTAGGAAGCAAGCTTATATTATTAAAAGTATTAGATATCTACTATTATTATGAAATCTACAAGATCTGAACTTATAATTATTATTTTTTTACTTGAGTAGTTAAGTATTACTATTAATTTTTAAAAAAATCATGTTGTTCAATATGTTTGATACATTCTATTAGATGTATGTCCCTAATTCTTTTTTTTTAATATTGAGTTACATATTTTTAGCTAAATATTTAATTTCTTTATATGTAATTTTTTCCCTCGATGTTTAAATTAGAAATCTTAAATGACATGTCAAATATTTCTTTTTCCTTTGCATTAGATTCTCTTGGATGTACCTTGCTCAAATGATCGACTGTCTGTGACAAAGGATGCAAACAACATTTTTCAGCAAAAAAGATTTCATGAAAGAATGCAAATTCCTCGAATACAGACAACTTTATTAAGGTAAATATTGATAAATATGCTATTAGCTAATATCATTTTTTTTTCTTAATTTTGATTTGTTATATCATAATGTTTACATAATGACATATTTACATTATTTATTGATATTTTTTATGAAACCATGAATATGTGATTCAGAATTTTTACTATAATCTGATAAGGATGTGTATCATGTTTGAACATTGTGTACTTTTTCTTGTGTAGCGTTTAATGTTTTGTAGTAGTTATCGCATTTATTTGCATTGGACAATGTGATTGACAGATTTACAACCTCTGCAACTATCAATGGATTGATTATGAATTAATATTCCCAATTAAAAAACGATATTGAAAATATAAAATGTATTTGAAATAATTCAAAGATTTTCTCAAGTACAAATTTTGTACAATTTATAATATTTTTTTTAAAAAAAAGAACAACCTTAAACTCTTCGAATAACACTTCTGACTAGGCTTGATATTTACTATGATAGGTTGCAAATTTTCTTTTGTTGGGTTTGTTTTAAAAGTATTTTGTCTTTCGAAAATTAAAACCTATCACAGCAGTCAACCATACATAATAAAAAGTTTTTATTGAAATAAAGGTGGCATTTTTTATAAAAAGGTTTCAATGTTGTGTAAATAATTGTGCATAATCAATGTTTCTGTGTGTTCATTGTAAAAATATGAAATACATTATTTTTATATAAAATGATGATAATCTTTTTATTTTTACCTTTTTCAGTAGATTAATTCATTTTTTTTTTCTTTTGAAGCACTGCCCTTAAAGCTTTGAAAGTTGGAGGCTCTTTAGTATACTCTACATGTACTCTTTCACCTATCCAGAACGATGGTGTGGTACATATGGCACTGTCTAACCTCTCTTTAGAATCTCCATATGAATTTTCTGTTCAAGATTTAAGTACAGCTTTCTTTCCTCTGCGTAAAATGTTTCGGTTTAGTGACAACTGTCTGTATGGACAATTAGTGGTTCCGTTTCTACCTCTGAATTATGGTCCTATGTACATTTCAAAAATAACCAGAACTAAATAATAATCAAATGTATATGTAATTCTTGTATGTAGATAAATAAAGATTTTATTTTTATTGGAAATGATATAGTTGTTGTGATTTCTTTTTAACTAAAAGGATTTTTATATATTTATGTATTAGTGTGTATTATTTCAGTTAACAATATTTCCTGCATTATTCATCCAGGATTGGTAGATTTAAAACTTTTATGGTTTGAAACAAGGCATATTATGAGGCCACTTTTTTTAATAAGCTATCTTTTAATTTTAGATTTCTTTGACTTTTAATTTAAATATGATGATGTTTTAATATATAAAACTACATCAGAAGCAATATATATGTAACGAATATATATATGTATATATATATATATATATATATATATATATATATATATATATATAAAGGACTCATGATTATGCAATATCTATAAAAATGCACACCTTATTTAAATAAATGTTTAATACTGTTTATAAATAACGTAAAAACTAAATGTAAAGAAATAGATAGGAATTATACCTGATAAATTGTTAATATTATCTTAATTCTTTATAACTCAATAGATTTTTTAAAATTTGTTTAATAGTAAATCTAATAACATTTTTGTTATTATTTTGCCTGTGGTCCTTTTGAAATCACTCTTCCTTAGTCTGCCCAAAAGTCAAAAATTCACCATTACATTAAAAGAAAAAGACAGTATTTATTTGCTCTTTAAGTTTGGTTTAATTACAGACAAAGGAAAAATGAATTTGGAAATAATGTTGTTTCCCTTTTTAAGAGCATTTCTTTAGTTCTAAGGATTCGTAATTATTTAATTGCTCATAATTGAAGGAGTGTGTTAGTTATATGTAATAAATCAAAGATGTCTTTTTCAATTAAATCTTTACTAATATATTGCATAATTCAAATTAAAAGCAGCCTTTTTTGGAGTTTTAGAATGAAAAAGAACCATTATCAAAGGAAAATAATATTTTTTTACAATATTTTTCAAAACAAAAAAATAAATCGTTTGAAAAGTCTTTAAAAGAGCTTGCATTATTTTTTTTTTTTTAACTTTTGACCAATTTTCTTTACATTATGTGCTCTAATTAAATTACAATTTGGATAATTGTTGCTATTATTTTATGTTGTACAGTATCATTCAGTGCTGTAAAAAAGTGAATTTATTTTAGGGATTATTAACTTATCCCTTTCTATTTATTATTTTGCATTTTTCATTCCACATATTCTGAATTGCACCATAAGATTTGGCACGGACAACGATTCGATTGTATTGACTTTAGAAAATTTCAACCTATTTTTGGAAGGTATTTACAACTTGCTTCCTCTTATATTCTAGTGTACACTATTAATTATGTTTATTATAAAATGTGTTAGTAATAAAATTTAAATAATAAAATTTTTAAAAAATCATGACTAAATTTAAAATTTTTATTACAACAATGCAATGTAATAAAAACAAAAATTATATTCTTTGATTCAATCTCAAGCTTTAAAGATATATGAAGTTATTACAATTTTTATATCAAAAGTTCTACAAAATATGTTACATTTTGAGTTTCTTAATGACAACTTAATTTCTCATTCTTCTATAACAAAAGTTATAAGAAATGTATAAATATAAAGAGCTGAAATTATATGAATATGAGCATTAGTATAAGTTCTATGATGTATTTGCTGTTATTGTAGGATTCCCATTCTCCTGAAGTATCCCAAAATCACATCTCTTGCTCCATTCATAACAGTTTGAAGTGCAGCTTGTACAGTCCTTGGTTGGTTGCTGTTGGCTGTGGCATTAATCTGTAAAAATGAGAAATGGTATTAGTGTAAATCTTTTATAATTTCACTTAATTAATATAATATAATAAATAATATAACAAATCATAACTTCCATTTTTGAATCCATGCCGTAAATAGCAAGAACGGACGAGCAATGAAATAGTGTTGTATTATTACTTATTATGCTAAAATAAATGGATTTCATAAACTTGATTTCATAAGTTTTTTGATTTTTTAAAGATTAGATAATGTTATCTTTTCCAGCATACTTTGGGATGAAAAGTTTTTCTTTTATATTCACTTTGCTTATATGATAAGCACTGCATACTGATATCAAAATAGTCGCTCATCGTCCGAGATATATTTAAATATGCTTTATCCAGTCCTGATCCTTTTTGGCTGATTACATTTGCCACACACCTACAACCTCAAGACATTCTTCGCCAAACCAGTTCGATCAAATCTAGTTTATTATCCATGAATAACGGACTGAATTCTTGAATAATAGTATTAGTGAATAAATTCAGGATCTTGCCTCTTTATCTCACAGCAGTAAAGGTTTCTCAACAGAACATATGAATGCCAACATGGCCTGAGAGATTCTAGGACAAACTATGTTATTACACCTCTTCTATCTTTCAACAAATTTTAGATTGATGATATTGATACTTTGTTATCGGCATGTCAGCACAAGGTCTGAATCATTTTTCAGAGTAAACATGGATTCATTTGGGAAAAATATAAATACCTTCAATGTCTCATCCAGGTAACGTATTCTCTTCTGCAAAAACAGACATATTTCTGTTGCCAAATAAGAGGGACACTCAAAAATAATTTTGCATTGAATATTATTGATTTTGATGACATCCTAGCACCATTCTTATTACAGCAAAAAGGCCAGAAACATGTTATTGCAGAAAAAGGGCTCTCCTTTTTTAATCGAAATCGTATAATTTTGAAAATCTCTTTTTTAGTGAATATCTATTATCTGAAATGTAAGACTGACAACTAATCTAGACCTTTTCGCAATTTAGTTTTAAATGAGTTTTGCATGCATATATTTTGTAATTTACAGGATGTATCCATCTTATAAACAATTATATTTAAATTAGATATCAAACGAATAGAAATAACTGTATAAAAAAATTACAAAATAGCCCTGAATCGCGTTACAGTACAGAATAAATGCATTTAAAATGACAGCAAAATATAAGGAAGCAATAAGAAAAATCAACGGAACAAAGTGCCCATCTTTAATCGCAAGAGTCTGGTATTGCCGACTCTTGTTCCGTGTGAAATTACATGACTTCTAGATATATAATCAAAGATTGCTTGCCTTTCAACACCAACCTTTTTTGGAAAAAAAAATCGGAAGAAACAAAATTTTTCTTTACATTTGCAATTGAAAAATCCTTATAGAGTTCAACGACCTTAACCACTAGAAAGATTTCAAAAAATTTTCTTTTATATGAAAGCTTATGTAATAAAAACAGTATATTCCGTTTTCGAAGAAAACCGAAAAAGAAGGAAAAAAATTATATTCTCTGAAGGAAAATTACGCAACATAATTCAACGCTTTAACTATTGTAACAATTTCCGAAATTTCTGTTTCCCAAGAATGTTTCATGACTCCTCGGCACATCACCAAGCGCTCTTTCCTCTTCATTTCGAAAGATATTACAAAATAAAACTGATAGCACCTTTAGCTTTAACAATTGAAACTCTTTCGCCATATTTTCGTCTCCAACTTAATCATCTTGAAATATGGTTAACCAATCAATATGCTATATCATTATTGTGTAATTTTTATTTATGTTATTACATTAAAAGCTCTTTATTCGCGGAGTATATGTTCCATAAATATGCCGCGAATACATAAACAGTGAATACGGAATGGTCATTTATATGGGATTATAGGAAATACGTTCCTAGGTGAAAAAATGAAAAAAAAAATCAATTTAATTGAAGTTTTTGAACATTTTGATTAATTATCTTAAGCCTTAGGCAACGGTTTGAAGAATTTTGTAATTTTCTCTTGCTTGGCAGTTTTTAAAAGCTCCTTCGATTCAGACTGATACGCAGCAGTCGCATTAGCAATTTGCCTCTAAAAAATAAGACTTCTTTCCATAGAAGGATTAATGTTCATAAAGAAATCGCAAAGCTCATTTGCCCTTCTTAAACTTTCACAAATATTTTTCAAATTAAATGCCTCGTTTCCAGTGCTTGTTGAAGCCTCTTCTTCAATGGGCTGTGAATTTAATATTTCTCCAAGTCGGTTTCAGTCAAATCTTCATCTTGCGATTCAAGCAATTCCTGAATGTCACTTGTCTGTTCGAACCCAACTCTTCCTATTCCATTTGCGATTTCGACAATGTTTGCAGTCAAAGTTTGAACTTGCACAGATTTTTCGTCATTTTTCGCAGCCAGAGCAGGCCACAGTTTTTCCCAGCATCACTTCAGTGTGTGTGGCGACTTATGTCAAAGTCCTCGGCGATATCATTTAACAACATACTTTAGGCAAAGTTGTAATAAGATCTATTTACTTTTTTTATTAGTCCATTTGACGACATTCACAAAGGATGTTGGGTTGGATACCTATTGGAATCCTTTTATTATGATGTATGTACTTATTAGATCAGCGAATAAAGAAATTTTTAGCCGCGAATATAAGAATTGTCTCGCATTTTTTAAATCCGCGAATAGTGAAAACGCGAATGAAGGAAGCGCGAATAAGGAGCTTTTACTGTCTAATAACATTTTTATTATATTTTAGATGTTGTCATATATAATTCCTACATGTTGACTAATTAAATTAATCTTATTAATACCAGCCTTTCTTAGGGACTATATTGTTGCCATTAATACAGTCATATATAAGAATTTTGATAAAATAAAACTTATCAAAATGAAAGAACTATTTTAAATTTTGATTGCTTTATAATGTTGGTATTGCAATAAGATATTATGATTCATTAGCTCTTGTTGCCAATGAAAAAATTGAATTTGACTAAAATCTGAGAAATCGGTCTAGTTGGGTAGCTCTAAGTTTTATTTTTGCAATACCTCAGCGAAATGAAGGCAAATGAGATAATGACATATTTAAATCAGATAATGACATATGCGACAAAAAAAATTAAAAATCGGAACATTTGATATCGTTTGATTTTTCGTGGTTCCGACTAGCAAATATTGTCAAGTTTTTCTTCCTACAGAAATTGCGCAGTGAAATGCAGAAGAAGGGCGCTATTTATTTGATATGAAACTCATATGAGCATTGATAGCATTAATTTCAAATGATTTTTTTAAAGCGAAATTGGTACATTGTTACTGCGGTTGCTGTACATGGTTTTCTGCTTAGTTATTTTGTCTTACTGAATATTTTAAATTATAAACGTTAATCAAACAGCTGGTCATTAAAAGGGGGTTGCTAATATTTAAAATAAAACAAATTACAATTATAGTCTTTCATAAAATATTTTATAGATTTATTAATAAAATTCATATTAAAAACATTAATATAGCATTCTACTCGAATAATACGCATAAAAAGGCTGATATCAGAACAAAGGAATTAAAATTACTTGTAAACAGTAGTAAACACAGTAGCTACAAAAATTAAATAGTGCGACCGAAAGGGCGCCAAAATTCTAATTATGTCAGAGTAGAGAATTAAAATTAACAAATCCTGCCAATTTAGTTAAAAATACATTTAATGACATTAAAGGGCAATGATTTACATGATACAAACTGTTTAGGACAATAACATTTAACATATATGCATTAAAATAATACTCGGGGACTACATCATGCTTTACGTTCGCTTCCAAGACATGGACTGATTGTTAATGGCAACAGCCGATAGAGGGCCGAGGAAACAGTTACGGTTACAATAGTAAGTCACATGCACATTTATAATAAAAGATATTCGTCAAATACAAAAAAAAACAATATCTTCACTTTTCTTACCATATTTGTGATTGTTGTGCTCAAGGCTAAACCATTCTCAACGACAGTTCGAATCCTATTGAAATTATCTGCTGCCCGGCCAAAAAATGTTCCAAAATCTGTGATCCCAAATCTATGAGAAGAAACAAAACACAATCAAATGAGTCAAATCAAAATAAGTTTATTTATAAGTTTCCATAAATTTGGGATCAAATATCCATATGAATTCGCACGATTAGATATATGCAGCCAATTTTCTAGAACTTCTGATTTTCGTCCATCATTTATAATGCATATGTAAAGGATCACCATGTAAACCTTGAATATATATTATAAATGATGACACTAAGAGTGTTTGTTTATCAAAAATTTCTAATATTAAATAACCAATTTCTTTTCTCATTAATATTAAGAGTTATGTATCAGAAGGAAAAAGATTTCAAGAATTGTATGACATTATATATGTGTATTTGTTTGTGTGTGTAATGATAGCTTCTAATCTTTTTTAATGATGTTTCTAATCCTAATTTAGCTTATATTAATTTCACCTTAAAATGTTTTCTTATTTACTGATCCAATTCCCATTTTTTTTTAGTTAATGTGTTCTGCATACGCTTTGTAAAACTGTTGAATTAAGCAGGTTCTCACTCTCCGAGTGAAGGGATAAAAGTTCTTAATGCTTGCAATATCTTTTTTTAAGATACCTAAATTTCCCTGTCTTAAATCTATGCATGTGGAAGAAGTCGTCATCAAAATCTCGTAATAAAACCTCTGAAAGGAACAATTTTGGTTTCTTTTGAGCTTCTGCTCTTGTGTCGGTTTATACTTAGTCATTTATTCTTTGTACGTAAAGTATGCCTCCCGTAATAAAATAAAATAAACTTTTAAAATTTCAAAAGTGTCTTATATTCGGCGACGCCACGCTCGCACACATATATACATATAACAAAATAAAACACAAGCCTGCAGGTTGAGACATGGCTACAATTTCTAGTTACCATATACATGTAGCAGGAAAAATGGTCTAAATGAAGTAAAGAAATATATTCTGTGTTTAATAAATAAATCAATACTTTGGTAAGTCACTAAATGTTCTACATATTATTTGTTAATCTTTGATCTTAGAACTTACATTAAATAAATCCATTTTAATTATTGAAGAATTTTACGTTGAATAGGAAAATTTTTATTGAATAATCATGTAAGATGCTGTATCTATACATGGTATAAAATGAATTCTCCTGAAAGCATCCGTTTAGTTGAACCACAAGAACTCGAGAAATACTTAACGGATATTGGCGATATTTATACCATTTTGTAGAGTATTTAATAGAGAAGATGTTAGTATATTAAAGTCATATCAAAATAATAAAAAATGGAGTTTTATAAATGCGATTTTAATTATTTCGTGCATGCACGAAAACCTCAAATTGCACATGTGCAGATAGCAAGAGCTGCGGTATGCATATGCGATACATTTCTTTGTTTACGCCTGATTTTAAAAAGCGATTCAAATCTCATTACACCCAAAAGAAGAAAATCTAACTTGGCCGGAACACATTAAATGCCCAAAAGCTTCTTTCTATAAAAAATTGTTTTGTAGCTATTTTTGATAATTTCTAAATATGTTTTATGTTTGTTGATGCTGCATAGCATGCCCATGTTGTATCGGATGGAGGCTAGACTACGTTCAAAGCTAATTTTTCATTTTCGATGCTATGCCACCAACTACGCCGTGCGAGTACTGCTAATAAATTATAAATAATACTGTGTAATACGCATAAGACTTTAATACTGAATGATTCCATCTTTTGCCTTTATATTTAAATACATTATTGGTTTTAGTAAGAAAAATTTGTATTGATAGAAGTTTCACTTCTTCTTTTGAAATTTAAGGTTAAAATTTTATGGGAAATGACAGAAAATTTGAGTTATGCATAGTTCAATGAACAAAACGACGTAAAGCTTCTAATATAAAGCGAGTTATATGATTATCAAAGTTTGAAGCTTAAAAATAGCTTTTTGAGGTTGTCATTAAAACCAAGTTGCATAAAATATCTCATAAATTTTAGCGATACAGGTGAACCAATTGGTCACCAAAAACATGGTAGTATGTAGTAAATTTCTGATGAAATATAAAATTCACAGAGGGAAGAGAGTCAAGACAAGCTCACATGAGATATTTAAAATATGCTTTGTAAGTATACTTTAAATATCACTGTGCATTTTAAAGATGGGATGCGAGTGAGGATTTCTAACCTCTATTCTTATGCATTCCAGAATAAAAAATATTCCGGGTTTGATTTGATTACGTTTGTCGTTATTGTTAAAGGGCAGTAACATTCTCACATCACGCAATTTGTGAAAAGAATGTCCGCCTCTCTTTCCATTTGTCTTTCTTACATCAACTCTGCATTGTTTTATTTATATTCCTTTGTTTTCTTCATTTGCATAACGATACTCGCATCATGCTCTTCACTTATAATATGTCACCCAAAAGATATTATTAGATAAGAAATTAGCTGTTGCAGTCTCGCCTAGAGTTTCTTACATTTCTTTACTTAAAATAAACGTGAATTTGACACGCTACAGGTCAGACCAGTTGATCTATTGCTACTAAATGTGGCATATGTGAGTGTGTGTGTGTGTCACATTTGGTAGCAATATCAGAAAAAACTATTATCATGAAAAAAATTGGGCAGTAATATGTATGCAATATTACAAGGTAATAATTATGTGTAATATGCAGTATTATGTGCAACTTATTGTAGAAAAATAAAAAAATAAACTTTTAAATTTTAATTTGAAAAAAAATTGCTCCAAAATGTTTATTTATTCTTACTTTTCGAATTGTATCTATACTAAGTATGGGTATTTCGGGTAGAACCATATGTTTTGTAAAATACAAATTCACATACGGACACATTCTCTTTTATTATTATTATAGATTATAAAAAGATATATGAAAAGTATTATAATGTATATTAAATGTCTTTATATAGAAACTTACATTTGTCTTTTCTCTCTATGTAGTTCAGAACTCGTTTCATTTGTCATTTCAAACAAATCCAAAGATTCGGAAGCATCATTCTCAATTGCTGTAAAAAGAATTTTAAGCATTATCATAACATTTTAAGGACGGACTTTTATTTAAAACGCATTACTTATATAATATCCAAGAAATACCTTCACTGAGTCTTTAGCCATCGGTAATTTGAGTGAATTATTGTTGAGATAAATAAATACTGCTGAAAAAATTGCTCTTAATTTTTCACGTTTGGCACTTAATTTTTCATATTTTATTTTGCGTTCTTATTCTTATTCTTATTTATTCTTATAAGTATTTTATTGGATAAATGTTTCGAAACAAAATAACGTTAGATTTCTAAATACAAAAGAATTTTTCAGCAATGAATGTAGATGGACGAAAAATTCTGGAATACTTTTCAAAAGCAAATAAAATTTTCTTGGTTCATACACATTTTGAATAGTTCGATTCATACAAATTCATGCACATGGTGACCAGAAAATCAGAGCATTTTTAAATTTTCAGATTTTTGGGTGGTATTTTCCAAGAGACTGTTAAATTTTATAATTTTTAAATTAGTGTTTGTTTTTAAATGGCTGAAATTCAGAGAAAATTTATTCAGATATTTGAAAAATTGTAGAAATCCAAAAGCTTTTCTGATTTAATGACCACCCTGTACACTGCATAAAAAAATAGGACATTTGTTTACTCTAAATATACTTTTATATTAATAAATTATTAAGTAGATAGGATAATAAATTATTAAGTATATTTTATTTAACAATGTTTTCTTTATTTTCATGTAAAAAGGAAATAAGTACTGTTATTTATAATTAGAAGAGAATATATAATTTATAGAGTATAAAAAAAGTTGAAGGACACCTGTTACATGTTTTTATTTGGTGGAATGTGTTCATGTAGATGAATAAGTATATAATTTTTAAAACTTTTTATCTCAGGAAAAGGTACTTTGTTAAGAATTCCTCTGATGATTTAATTTCTGAATGCTTAGAAATATACCCTTAAATGATTTTAAAAAGGGTCAAATGGTTGCATATAAAAATGAAGGTAAAGTATTAGAGAAATCGCTTATATTCTGAACGTTAGCCCTAATATTGTTTCTAACTTCATTAAAAACCCAAATAGAAACGGAATAAGAAAAAATACAGGTAGGCCTAAAAAGTTAACATCTCATAATGAATAAAAGTTGCTCATGAATTTGAAAAAAGTGCTAGAAGAGTTGCAAAAGCTCGAAATTAAGCAGAACTTATTCATGTGGCCAAACAAACAGTATGCAACTACATCCAAAGGTTCAAAAGATTCGTTTTCCAAAAAACAGAGGCACTATCCAAAGTGGAAACAAACATACTAATAATCGTTTGTTTAGGGTTACGGAACATATGTCATGGATCACAGAAAGGACATCATGATATATTCAAATGAAAAAAAGTTTGATTTAGATGGTCCAGACGATCACCAGTACTATTGGTATTGTCTGAAGTATGCAGAACAATATTATTCAAATAGATAAATGAGAGGAGAAATTTTGAGGTCTGATTAGCAATTGGTTATAAGGGAAGAAGTCTAGTCTTTCTCAATGGTAGTCAAAAGCATACAGATTACGTTAATGTTCTAATTCTGAGCGCTTCCTCATGGCTACAAATTAGGTGGAAATCAAGAAATGTTTCAACAAGATGGGGCTTCAACCCACACCTCTAAAGGGGTTAAAAATTGGTTCACTGCTAAAAATGACTAGCTACAAGCCCAGATCTGAATGTAGTGGAGAATATCTGGATGTTGCTTGTTCATCGAGTATACGCTGGTGGGAAGCAGTTCGAATCGCTCGTTGAATTTCGAGTGGCATTAAATACTTTATGGGATAATTTTCATAAAACAGAAATCTAATCTTTTTATGATTCGCTTACAAATAGAATATTCAAAGTCATAAAAACTAATGGAAAGAATATTCCTAACTAAAACTACTTATATTTTCTTCTTTTTATAACTATCCTCCTTTTTTTTATATGGCTTCAAATGAAAGAAACCCTTTTTGTTGTGATTTATATTTTATTTTTTTAATATCATAGTAATAATACTGATATTTTTTTGGTGAAATGTGTGAAAAATAATAGCCTTAAAAATAAAATCAAAATCATTGTTTGTTTTTTTTTAAAGTCTAGTGCCATTCTACTTTTTTTACACGGTGTATGTGTTGTTATTTCACTAGATCTTTCTCTCCCCCTCCCATACGCACACCAAGAATTAAGTACTATGGATTACCGATTTGTTTTATCAGGTCATGGTTGAATGCAATAATTTATTTTCTACATTGAGACAAGCAATGTTTTCCCTCTCTTAAATAATAGTAGTAAAAAAGAAAGATAAAAATAAGACAAAGCCCGACTTCATTTGAATGTAAGAAGATATAACTAAATTGTATTTAATAAAATTAATTGGACTTACTTCTAGCAGATGATGACATCACAAAAATGACGAAAATTACTAGCATCAGCATGGTCCTGAAAATAATTTTAACAAAAAGTCTATTATCATCATATCAAATATCTAATTTCATTTCTATATTAAGTCAGAATTTGTTTTATAGATATATCAGCTTGATTAAAAGCAACTAAAAAAATATTTTGTTTTCAACAACTTATTCAAATGACCTCTTTTATTATTATTATCAAAGCAATGCGAGTAGAAACCTGATAATTTTGTACATAACAATCTCTTTACTACTTTTTAATGTTCTTAATTACTCACAAATGTATAATCGAGAATTTTGTTTATCCTTCGAAGAATATATGATTAAAATATTTTGTATTCGCATAATTTGGGAATAAGAAAGTAGACTTTTAAAAATCCAACGATGGATTTTAATTGAAATCGAATAATGCTGCAAAGGAAAGTTATTTCGAGTTCATCAAAATCATTCTATTAATTTTTATTAAACAAAGTTTTCTTATCTTGTGTAAGGCATTCTTGGTTTTTGTGCTTAAACAAAATACAATCCTCATCATTGCCATTCAGTAATTTTATATTTATTTTCAAACTTTAAAAAGAATCTATATATTAATATTATCAATCTCATTGTGGTGATTCAGTAAATATCGATTGATCAGCTGCGTATCATTTAAAACATTTATCACCAATAAATTTTTGTGATGTCGTTTTGGTCTTGCTCGTCTGCTTATATCATCTTGCTTTCATCTACTTATAAACTGTATCATCTACTATATTGAAAGAACAGAAGATTTTTTTTTGTATTAATATTCAATTTTTTTTACTAGAAAATACTATCTAGCTACAAACGTTTGAGTATATATTCATTCAGCCCAGAAACTATTTCAGACTAGTTAATTGTTTTCATTATATATTGCTAGTCATCTATGACTGACGACGTCTGAATAGAGAGAGCACTGTAAATTACTAATGACTTAAAATGTAACTAAAGGGTTAAATGAACAGTTTTAAATTTATGCAAGGAGCTTCATTGCCAATAAGTACATAAGTACATTTTAAAAATCATGAAAATACGTTTGTTCATTTATTTTTGGAAAATAGTTATCTTTTTAAAAATAATCTATGCATTTAAAATGTTAAAGAAAATTTAAGGTCCATTTCGCCAGTTTCACTTGCTTCTTCGATTTCACTAGGTTTTATTTCTTTTGATGTTTTGACCTGCAACGAATGGTCCCCCTGCCTCTAGCACTCTCTATGTTCGAAAAATAACTCAAAAACACTATTACATACAACATTCTTTTAAAAAAAAGTTTGAATTCTGTTGGTTCCAAACATCAACGATTTCGCCAATTTGTATTTCATTTGAATACTTATGATGGTTAGATACATAATTAATGGGACCGCTATGGCCTGGTGGTAAGGTCTCGGCTTCGGAACCGGAAGGTTTCAGGTTCGAGACTCGATTCCGTCGTCTGAGGGGGTCTCTTGCACGTTAAATCTGTCAGGCCAAACGTCCTCCCGCTGGTGTGGCGTGGGGTGGAGAGGGGGGTGCCTGTTCAGGTGTCGTCCTCGTCATCTGACCGTGGTTCAAAATGACGAGGTCCGTCCCAAAATAGCCCTCGTACTGCTTTACAACGGTACGTTAATAAAACTAAACTAAACTACATAATTAATGGCCTCTTGCCACTTTTCATTTTTGAGATATATTGTAAAATAAAACTGTAGCACAGCCTTCTGTTCCATAAAGTCGATTTCTACACCACATTTAAATTTAAGAAATGAATATTTCAGTCATTATAGCGCTATTTTTCACTATATATATCTATAATTTTAATAACTTTCTAAAAGTATTTTAAGTGTGTTGTACTACAATACTTTGAAATGTGTTAGTCACTGAATTTGCACTCTAGGGAATATAGACGATATTCACTATTATTTATGAATGCACGCTATCCTGATTAACACACACGAGCAAATTTTAAAATGCACGAATCAAGCTTAAAATTTTGTGTTAGTCTTTAATTTTGCATTCTAGGGAGCGTAGAGTGCAAATTCAGTACTATTTTTGAATGCACTCTATCCTGATTAACACTCACGAGCAAATTTTAAAATGCACGAATCAAGCTTAAAATATGCTACAATGTTTACGAGATACCCAAATCCTCCTATAAAAATATTTCAGTTGTATTTCAAGGACAATCTCCCAAAATAAATTCTAGAAAATATATTTTATATCCCAATTTTTTCCCCCGAGAAATGAAGCTCTAAAACTGAAATGTCACGCTCCCAACAGAGGAAATAAGCATGAAATCTGAAGACTAAAATAAAGGGTCAGTAAAAAAATAAATAAAAAAGTTATGAGTGGTATCAACAGAAAGGTGGAGCTTATGGTTTTCAAAATTTCCCTTTCCAATTCTAAAGATAAAGACGAAGTTTACTTATTTCCAAAACGCATATCATGAATTTAAACATGAAATAATTTTACAAATACTGACACAAAGGGTTGTAAATCAAAATTCTTCTGAATGTCTTTTTTTTGCATAAATTTGTTTATTTCCAACTGTCTATAAATGAATACGCAGATATAGATAAATATTTCATATTTCAGATGAAATGAGGAAGTTTGTAAATTTATATAAATTATTCTTGGCCTATTTTAAAATGAAATAAACAATCTATCAGTCTGTGATAGTGAATGACAGTTATTTTGAATTCCCTTTCTTTGCAAAAAAAAAAAAAAAACAAGCAGGTAGAATATGCTTTCCATGACTTTCTTAAATATTTGCAAAATATACCCAATCCTTTAGTTTCTTTTTTTATTATTAGTTCCTTCATTTATTTCTTCTATCAGTTACAACAATTTAATTACAGTAAAAGCTCCTTATTCGCGCTTCCTTCAATCGCGTTTTCACTATTCGCGGATTAAAAAAATGCGACCCAATTCCTATATTCGCGGCTAAAAATTTCCTTATTCGCGGATCTAATAAGTGCATACATAATAATAAAAGGATTCCAATAGGTATCCAACCCAATATCCTTTGTAAATGCCGTTAAATGGACTAATAAAAAAAGTAAAATAGATCTTATTACAACATTGTCTAAAGTATGTTGTTAAATGTAAACTACAAATATAGCCGAAACCGCGAATGGAATAGGACGCGATGGGTTCGAATAGGTAGAATCAAGTGACATAGAGGAATTGCTTGAATCGCAAGATGAAGATCTGACTGAAACCGAATTGAAGGAAATGTTCAATTCACAGTCCATTGAAGAAGAGGCTTCAACAAGCACTGGAAACTTGACATTTCATTTGAAAAAAATCTTAGTGAAGGTTTAAGAATGGCAAATGAGCTTTACGATTTCTTATGAACGTCTATGGAACGAAGTCTTATTTTTAAGAGGCAAATGGCTCATGCGACTGCTGCGTATCAGTCTGAATGGAAGGAGCTCTTGAAAACTGTCGAGCAAGAGAAAATGACAACATTCTCCAAACCATTGCCTAAGCCTTAAGATAATGAATCAAAATGTTCAAAAACTTCAATTAATTTTTTTTTTATTTTGTCACCTAGGAACGTATTTCCTATAATCCCATATAAATGACCATTCCGTATTCGCGGCATATTTATGGAACATATACCCCTCGAATAAAGAGCTTTTACTGTACTCGCTAGAGCAATATGCCGTTTCATTAATCTAATTTCGTATTTTATTATTACTTTGCCGCCTTTGGTGACCAGCTTGTTCCTCCAGATTTTTTTTTTTTTTTTTTTTTGGCAGTGAAACAATTAATCTATATTTTTACACAGAATGTGGAATACATTTTTTTAAAGTTTGAAATGCTATTTGATAGATTAAAAGGCATGAATTTAATCGAATCAGTCTGTTTAAAAATACAGGAGTGCAGATTAGAAAATCAACATAATTGAAATAAAATTCAAAAGTGAAAGTCCTACTTCGGAAGTAATGTCTACAGAATGAAATTTTTTAATCTAAATTTTAACACTGGCGATTGCTATTGAATTTTGATGAATAAATTTAAATTCCAACATAACATTAAAAAAATTATATGCATTGTGAAAAAATTGCAAATAAAATATTAAAAACAAAAAAAAATTGCTCAGAAATGAAACTGATATCGTTAAAAAAGATTTTTTTTTTTTTAATTTTTAGATGATGAAAAAAAAACTATGTTGGGTACATAATAGTTTAGGAAAAATGGATAACAATTTCAACAATCATTTTTATTCGTACTTACGCATGCTTGTAAAGGTGATGGTTTAAAAAGGTATTGACTTAAATAAATGAAATTTGGTATGCCTTAACATTACATGAAGTTTATTGATTTTTATCAAATTTTAAATGAAATTTTATCAGATAAAATCTGTCTGTTTGGCTATCGATTATAAACGAATACGATAGTTACAAAATGTGAAGAATTGGATAAATAAAACTTAGAACAAGGATTTGGCTTTTAAAATTTGAGCTCTTATCAGATTTAGAATCCTGTATCTGACAAATGGTTTCTTGTCCATTTATATATAAGTAAATGGCATAATTTTAAAAAATTAGCAGAAGCAAATGAAATTTTATCAATCCCCAACAGAAAGAAAAAAAGATTACAAAGATGACTTTATTTCGATTATTCTTAAATACTGTCCACCAATGGCATGCTGCTAATGCACAAGTACGAGCTTTCTGCATTATAATAAAAAAAAAAAAACACTGAATGCTTATGTAAAGAAAAAATAATAATAATAACGATGAAATTTTGCTGGAGCTTGATCTATCGTTCTTTTCTATAAAAGGCAAACAAAATCATGCCCAATAAAACTTTGCTGAAAGAGGGTATTATGACATTAATATATTGCAACAAAGGACCATTTCATTCAGAAAGTTGATTCCTTCTTAGAAAAGAAATGCGTAAGGTAAAGTTCAAATTAAAAGTGTATTGATAATTTAAATAAATTATTAAAAAAGTGTTGGAAGAATGAAGAAAAGTGAAGTAACAGTTAATTGATTGCTGAATTAGTGAGTACATTATACAGTTATTTTTATTTAAAAAAAAAAATTTTTCTTGGATTTCACAGTTAGGATATTTGATCTTTTCAAGATCTCTCTTATTTTTTATCAATTTCATATGAAAAACTAAGCAGTTCTTTTACTTTTTAAATTTATTAAGCTTCTTATAAGTTAAATATGGTTTACGCTGTTTTTTACTGTCTCTGCTTTTACTGAAGGTTAACGTTACTAGATCATCCAATTATGCAATCATTATATTCCGATCATTATTTTCGATTCATTTTTCCACTTCCATAATCAAAAATCATTCGTTTCCAAAAGATTTTGAAGTTTAAAAAATTTCCTTGGTTTTATATTCAATCAGTGGGAATAATTGAAACTTACTAACAATATCTGGCAAAGGCTAGATCAGATGTAAATAAATTCTAGTGTTCGAAAGATTAAATGTGCTCATATAAGAGAGCTCAGAGATGTGAAATAGCATTCTCAAATGCAGCATTTGGCGAAGGTTTATTGCATTTAATAAAATCTCCAAAATAAATTGTGTCTTGTGAAAGAATTCCTTTCATACAAAAAAGACTTTTTCTACAAGAATATAAAAGAATGTGATTTTTTTTTACCCAAATTTTTTTCTATTCATTTCATTTGATCGTTTTCGAAGAAAACAATCTTAATGTTCATCTGATAAACAAGCATCATAAATATTTTCCTAGAATCAAGTCGTTATTTTTTTATGTGCGTCAAGAGATCAGGCTGCCTGAATAATGATTTTTCTTTCTGTAATACGAATTTAAAAGGTTTTAAATATTCCCTGCAAACAATTTAAAACAATCGTTTCCTTTTAAATCAATCGGAATTTCTTTTATTTTGAAATAAGAAAATAATTTAAATGGAATAAATAATAGTATTAAAAATTATTATTATTATTAAATATTGCTTTGTCGATTATTTATGCTGTTGAAAAGAAAGCTTTCTGTTGTATTAAAAATATCTGTAAATAAAGTAAGGAAGGACTTCGTATGATTTTACCCATGTATTACGGATGATAATAAGAATATTATAATTTCGTGATTAAGAATAGCATAGAAGTATTCATTTATTACTTTCCATTTTCAGAAATGGAAAGTAATAAATGAATTTAAATATTTTATCTTAATTTAATTTAAAGCACATTTTTGTAAATTTAGTTTATGATTTAAAAAGACCTAGATGAAGAATTATGATACCGAACTAAATTCTGAAAAACTATCTTTTTAAACACAAATCATCAAAAACTCTACAGAAAGATATTAAAAAAATTTATCGATGTATAGTGCAATGTTTATAACTTAAGTCGTCAAAACAATCTGCAGATATAAAATATTCAAAAATCTGCATTTAAATTTTTTATCTATATATATTAAAAGATTTTAAAAGATACAATAAAATAAAAAATAAAAATTTCTTTGCCATATCACGCAACAGATGATTTTCAGATGACAGCAGTGAAATTTGGTTAGTAAAAGTCCCTAATGCCAGTTGAAAATTATTATTTAAAAAAATATATTGGAAATTTATATTGAGTTTTTAGACAAACCAAAGTAAATAATGCAAAAAGCTGGATTTATTCATGAAAGAGTTATGTAATTGTCCTAAAAATTGGTTGTTTCATATTAATATAACTGCAATTTTTATAAATGCTAATTTTTTACATTTTCAGCTTCACATATTTTTAAAAAAATACATGCACCCTATCTTCTAGTATTCTTTTTATCAAAAAGAAACTGAAAATTGCACATATAAAAGCATAATAAAGTCATTTAATAACGTAAAATAAATTATTTTGTCCCTTGGCTTCGTGGATGTTATTATATCTGAGATCTAAAAAGTATCATAGATGCTTTATAATAAAAATGTCCAATACCACTTTCAAAAATGTATATAGGAATTTAGGTTTCCAAACCAGAGCTGAATAAACTTTTACCAAATTATAGTTCTCGCCTCTGCTTCAGATTAATATTTTATGAGCTCTTATATTACCATAATTTAAAAGAAAATAAATTATTCCACAAAATATATAATATCTATTTTTGCAAAAATAAACCTTGCAGATTCTGACAATTGGGCTGGAAATTCGTATTAAGATATCAATTTTGTCACATAATATAAATATAATTTGCTATATCTGTATACAGACAGAGTGTACTTACCAGCTTTGGGTTTTCCAACTCCTTTCGGCAAATGGTAGGATGGCAATCTATACCCAGTGGTACTCGAACTCCAGCGCGTGGCGATGCCAAAGTACTTCAACCATTGCATATTCATTACAAGTTAATGGACACTTTTTTAGGACGTGACAATCCTCTGTGTTGCGGCCTAAAAGTCGTCACGACTCCAGCCATTGTTCTGGGACACCGCATTTATCGGCGTTTTCTTACAATTTTTGTATTATTTATATTCCTCTTGAAGTTTTCCTCTGTTTTCTACAAACCTTGGGAAGGCTTAATGTCCTGAAATTATAAACATTCCATGTGGAATAAGGTCATGGGCTTTTCACGGACGTTTGACAAAAAGAATAAATTCAAAAGTTTTGAGTTGTCGTCTATTTTTATTTTTAATGTTTGTGCAATGGATTCCACGATTCCCCTCTTACTTTCTTTTTTTAAAGGAATGGGCATGTGGACAGATGCGATTCTGCTGCCACGTTCAATTGTTTCAAAAGATTGAAAAAGAGGCGGCTGTTTTCTTGTTCGGAAGGTTGTTCTGTGTCAGTTGAAAATAAATTTATTTAACTAGGAACTTATTTAGCATTCACTCACGTGACCACAAAGAGTTCTAGACACGATTTAGAATCATCTTTTTTTCTTTACCCCTTTTTGGCTGTTTCATGTCTTTACTAATAGAATTTTAGTTTACGAATCTGATTTACAAAGAGTTTTGCTTCTTTTAACTAATTGGTTCCATATAATTTAATTTTTAATTACATTTCATGGACATTTCTTTCGCAAAATCGTGCACTTGATTCATAATCATGACAATGTGATGAGAAATGAAACATAAGAGACATGCTTCTCTGGTCTTATATTTAATGGAAAGTTTCAGTATCTTTTGTGTCCAAAGTTTTTTTTTCTTTTCATATTAAAGAGTCTAATTTGATTTTATTATTTGAAGTTGGATATATTGCTATATACAGGTAGAACATATAGCAATTTTTAATTAAATATGCTTTTTTTAAAAAATTTCTTGAAGCATGGCCTTATATAGAGTGCGAAGTTTTAATATTTTTTAAGTTCAGGTTATACTCTTTTTTCTCTTCATATTAGAGCGACTAACTCGATTTAGACAATAAGTTGGATATATTACCATTTACGAGTAGAATATAACACAATTTGTCTTATTAAATATGTTTATTTGAAAAACTTTCTTGTAAATGCTTCAAATCGATAAAAAGCTCGTTTATTTTTATTTATTATTTACCGTCTGGTTTCAATGGGTGTTTCAAAAATATTGTTCAAAAATGATATCAATTCCCCCCCCCCCCCCAAAATACGCACCCATTTATACAATTTTTTGAAAACTTTTGCTACTTAATTAATATATTTATCTTTCATAAATGTTTTTCGATCATTCTTTATGCAAATATTCAAAAACTATTAACTACTATAAATATTCATAACTATTTTTTAATGTTTTAAAAAAAATTCATTTCAAATTAAATAGTCACATACTTAAGAGTAATTAAGGCCGGTTCATACAAGCAAAAACATACTAAAATATAAGATATTTATTTAATACTAGAATTAAAAAATCTTCTCGATACACGACGAAATAAATAATAATAATAATTGACTATAATCTATAGTAAGCCAAGGCCTTCTACAGTTAACTACAACATTATATTGCAGCAATATATATATACATTATGAATCTGCGCGGCTTGCTTACAGAAGATATTTGCCTGTACTAATTGCTTAGAGGTATCATTAAAAGGATCCTAATTCAATTCGATCCAGAATTCAAGCTAATGGATTCGAAATTTGTCTTTGATGCCATAGTCACTATATTCTGTTACAGCCGAACATATATATTTTCTTAACTTTTGCAATTAATTTCCACGCCTCCGAATGAAAACAGATGTCTGTCCAGATATCATCTGTGCTGTGCTAAGATGACATAATTTTCCTTCAAGATAAGAAAATAAAATCGAATTTACATTCTCGTGTCCTGTTTGGAGTGTATCATGATCATAAACTGTTCATAAACTAAATCTATCAGAAATCAAAATGTTTTTCTCTTTTAGCTGGGCAATAAAATGCGGTTGGCAATGCGGTGGGCAATAAAATGCGGAAAAATGTTTTTATAAACTATCTTTAATTTCCAATTTAAAGCGATTCGACGAATACAAATATGAAATTTGAAGAAAATGGAACAAGAAATTTATCTTTGTTTACATTTTTATTAACTAAAATATGCTTTAAAATTTCAAATTACCCTAAAAGGAAATTTTGCGAAAATCTATACACTTTAGTTCACAGTGGTACGTGAGAACTCGTCAGCTAGGAAATTGGCTATAAAAATTTTTTGTAAAAAATAATAACCAGTTGATTGCAATTAAGAGTAGCAGTAGTTGCCTCCCAAAAACTTGTTCACATATTCTCTAATAAACTTATCAGGACTTCCATGGCACTGGTGTACAATAGTTTTCAAAAAATTTACTTCTGACATGTATTTAACATTTTAACTGAATCTTCGTGTCATCCTCAACGAGTTTTCTTGGAGGTTAATTACTGTCATGCTGTTAATAGCGTCCAAAAACAGAATTTGGGCTTTAGAAGCGTTTTCTGAAATCGATTAAAATAGAAATTTGAATTTATAATCACAAAATAACACACCAGGCCGCGGTAGCCTGGTTGGTAGAGCGTCAGTCTCGTAACCGAAAGGTCGCGGGTTCTGACCTCGTCTCGGCCAAAGACCGCCGTGTTGGCTAATGGCAGTTGGGGCACGTTAAATATGTCGAGACTGCAAAGTCCTCCAAGTTCCCATAACAAAACGATACCTCTGGAGGTACTGAATCAGGGATGAGTCGGTCTCTGATTTGAATCTAAATTCTGACTTGTGGATGGATAGATGAATGAGTGTATGAATGAGTTCAACCACCCCCTAAAAAGGGTTGTGTCGTGTGTGTGAGCTACAAGTCAGACTTCTGCCCTCTGGGTACTCAGGGGTCTTTACCCTCAGAAGCTACTGTACCCCCTTTCCGTGAAATCCCGGACACGACAAAAAAAAATAACACATTAGATTTAATATGTTTGAGTCAGTGCGACTTTGAGTTACCCTTTACATGCTTCTGAAAGTACATACCGACCGACTGTCAATCCTTTGTTGAATTGGCCTCAAAATTTCATTGATGTCTACTCTATCGACGCTATTCATCTAGTCCATTTTGTATTCATTGCGTTAACTTGTATTCGAAGGAAAGGACAAACAGACTTCCTATAAATGGACGTTCATAGAAATCTATAAATTTAGTGTAAAGATCTTATACCAAATTTCATTCATCAAGCTAAAAGCGCTTTTTATTTATCTTTGTCACAGAAGACAGAAGGACATTTCCTAAATATGTGTTTCTCGAACTCTAGGAGGCCTAAAACGTGGAAATTCGTCAAAATCTGGAGCTAGAATTTTTGGAAGTGAAATCTCGTTTCAAAGTAATATATCTTTTCTCTTTATGTATACGATAAAATAAAAAAAAAACTCTTTTAACTACGAGATGACTTAACTTTTTTCAAATCCACATATGAAATTAGTTGCATTTCAAGCATATTAATTCATTCATATCCAATATAAATTCCTTACAACTTTGTCAATAGGAAATGAAGAAGAAATTCAACAGATAAAAGTATATGAACCTCCCTCATACGCGATTCCATCTTCGCCTATTTAATACTAGCCGCCTTTGGCGACCAGCTGGTTCGCCATGAGTAATGCGTTCTAAAATTTTCAATTAAATCATATATTTTTTAGCCAAAATTTAAGAAATAGTTTAAATTAAAAGATTCAGTTATTAGTAGTTAAAGAGTCGGTAACTTTATTCGGAAAAACTTTTTGAGTTTAATGCTCTAATAATTTATCAATTATGCTTAGAAAATATTAAAAATGTTTTTTTCTGTGATATTGCCAAAATGTTAAATATGTTTTTTAAAGAAAGCGAAAAAGTGAAAAAAATTATTGAATTAATGATACAGATATTGCAAACGATTATAGAAATATGCCATTAACTCGGGATTTCAACGCATATCCTGTCTAAATTCTATCAGGTTTACTGTAAATAAAGATAATTTATGGAATTAATGATATAAATATTGCAAACGATTTCTTGAATCCTTTGGCCTGCATTTATTTTTATAGAAGATATCACATTTTATATTTATGTTATTTTATCCAGTCACGTGCTGAAAGTTGTATTTCTTTAGATTTGATTTACGATGATAGTTGTTGTTTTTTCATTTGAACTTCCGGCATTGTTTTATTTTATATTATCCAGTCACGTGCTACAAAAACATGGTTAAAATATTTCTTTAAAAATTCGTTAAAAAAAGAAGCTTGAGTTATACATTAAAACACTGATACCATTAGAAAGCTAATTTTTTTATCTTTAAATTGATGTTAAAATCATGTTTGTCCGATAATAATTTCGGAAGTTATAGCGGAAAAACGTCGAAATTTCGCTTAAATTTTAATTAATTCAAATTCTAAATAAAAATTCAAAAAAAGGGCTCCGAGGTGCACTTCCCGACCTCCAAGATATACATGTACCAAATTTGGTAGCTGTAGGTCCAACGGTCTGGCCTGTAGAGCGCCAACACCCACCCACCCACCCACACACACACACACACACACACACACACATTGAGCTTTATTATAAGTATAGATGATAATGCGAGATCAAGACAGAGTATAAAATAAAATGAGCAATAAATGAATTTCAACGTTCGTCGTCTTTTTTATGCGTAATTATTGGAATGCAACAAATATAAAATAAATACAGACTGTCATAAAATGATTCTTCCTAACATTTTAGAAAATTACCCACCAACTTTCTTTTACGAAAACAATGGAAAAGTCGCCAACAATAGGAAAGAAATATCTAATAAAACAAGTGTTTTCTATAGAAGCAGCAAGAACTGAAATCGAAATTCATAAATAATCAGTGAAAAACTTTAAAGAGTTGGGTTAACGAAGGAGGAAAATAAATGGGGAAAAAAAAACCAACAATATTTTTCTAAACTGAATATTTTTCTGTGGCTCTACAGCTGTTAGGAACACTACTTTCGAACTTCAAATCAGTCAGTTAGTTGTTTGCTAAACAGACTTTAATGGGTTTTACTACGAATACGGCCGACCATTGTTTCTCTTTTTTACAGATTCGTTTTCTCTCTTTTTTGAGTTATTTATCTAATATTTATATTTTTATTTATTTAACATTTTACTTTAACATTTTATTTATTTATTCTTTCCTTTTCTTTTCTTTATTTAATGTACGACCTTAGGATGACTGAGAAAATAAGCATTGAGCACCCAATTCTCAGAGTGGAAAATTAAACTAATTCGATTTTTAAAAAATGAATACGTAACTTTTAAAAATAATTATATAAGACTTTGCATCTATGTGATCCTAAAGGGCGAACAGCCTGTTATTATGGTATTTAGACTCGCAACGGCCATTTTCAAAATCAATTGCGGTAAATCTATGCTTATAATAAAGCTCAATGTGTATGTGTGTGTGTGTGTGTGTGTTGGCGATCTACAGGCCAGACCGTTGGACCAACAGCTACCAAATTTGGTTCATGTATACCTTGGAGGTCGGGAATGTGCACCTCGGAGCCCTTTTTTTCGAATTTTTAATTAGAATTTGAATTAATTAAAATTTAAGCGAAATTTCGACTTTCTCCGCTATAACTTCCGAAAATGTTATCGCACAAACATGATTTTTACATCAATTTTAAGATTAAAAAATTAGCTTTTCTAATGATATCAGTGTATTAATATATAACTTAAGCTTCTATTTTTAGCGAATTTTTAAAGAAATATTTTAACCATGTTTTTTAGCATGTGACTGGAAAAAATAAAAGAAAACAATGACGGAAGTTCAAATAAAAAAAAAAACTATCATCGTAAATTAAGTCTAAAGAAATGCAACTTTTAGCTCGTGACTGGATAAAATAAAACATAAAATGTGATATTTTCTAAAAAAATAAATGTAAAGCAAAGGTTTCTGTAATCGTTTGCAACATCTAAATCATTTATTCAAAAAAAATTTCCCTTTTTCGCTTTCTTTAAAAAAGCATATTTAATATTTTGGCAACATCACCGAAAAAAGCCTTTTTAATATTTTGGAAGCATAACCGATAAATTATTAGAGCATTAAACTCAAAAAGTTTTTCCGAATAAAGTTACCGACTCTTTAACTACTAATAACTGAATCTTTTAACTTTAACCACTTCTTAAATTTTGTACTGATTTTAAAGAAAAAATAAGATATTTTTTATCTATACTTATAATAAAGCGCAATGCGTTTGTGTTGACGCTCTACAGGCAAGACCGTGGGATCTACTGCTACCAAATTTGTTACATGTATAATTTGGGAGTCTGGAATGTGCACCTCAGAGCTCTTTTTTCGAATTTTTAAATTAGAATTTGAATTAAATTTAATCATTTACAACTTTCCGTCCATCATCTTAAAGAAAATATTAATTCCAGGCCAATCAATGCCCGGAATGACTTCAAGGCTAATGAATATATGATTTAATTTAAAATTTTAGAACGCATTACTCATGGCGAACCAGCTGGTCGCCAAACGCGGCTAGTTTCATATAAAATATATCTATATAAAAAGCTGTTGTAAGCTATTATATAAATATTATTGATATAAAATCTAATGCAATTGCCATAGAAAGAACTCTTATTAATTATTAGCCGTATATATATATATATATATATATATATATATATATATATATATATATACATATATATGATAACCGAAAGCAGAGTCGTTTCGCATTGGAATTGTACGAGCATTGTTGAACAATTTTCATAATATCTGAAATAATTATTCAAGAAAAGTTTATGTGATTCAATGTAAAATTCAGTTTTTAGTTTTATTTTCATAATATTTAAATGATGTAAATACAAATATTTTATTTTATTTCTGTCAATAAATATACTTATGAAAAAATTGCGAAGTTTAAATTTTACACAGTTCTTTGGTTCGAATTAATCATATTCTGCGAAATACTTTTGGTACTACAAAATTTAAATAATAAATATCTTTCTATCTTCTTCATATCTGGCCCATTTAAGTATCAATTTTAAAATATTCATTATTTTCATAATCATCAGCCAATCTCTGGCGATAAACCTGTCAGATGACTGGCGTATCTTCTTCAAGACAGTCTCTAAAGTGGTCTAAAATCATTAGTTTTTATAAAAGAGTTATTAGTTTTTATAATATATTCAACTTTCATAAATTGTTCAGTTTTAGTTATTGACTTAGTTGATTGGAGTTCAGCAATTCCTATTTAAAATATTAATGTCTCGATAATATTAAATCTGATTCATAGGGCAGAGAATCAGCATAAAAATTTTAAATTCCTAATTCATCAAATCATTTATTAACTCAGATTACATAAAATATAATTATTTAGTTCAGTTAGACCATTGAGTTGGTAGATGTTTGCCTCAAATCAGCTGATAGGCGCTGTTTAGAGTGATTATCCTGTATATATTAAACTGTTTGCCTTAAATTAAACTGTTTTATAGAATTAATAATGTAGACATTATAAAGGTTCATTAAAAACTTATCCTCCTTTTATATTTTAGAAAATATTACATTTCTAATTTTTTCACCATATAGACACGTGCTGAAAATCACAATCTTAAAAATTTAATTTGCAATAACAGTTTATTTATTTTTTTACTTTTTACTTCTGCTAATGTGATGGCAACACGTGGATAAAAGCCAATTTCTTCCCATCGACATGCTCGTGCAGATTAAATTTTATTTTTCTTTTCTCCGAAATATATTGTTGAAAAATATGGATAAAATATTTTTAAATATTTATTAAAAATAGAAATTAAAATTGTTGATTAAAATATTAGTATCACTAAAAAGATATATTTTTTAAATCTTTAATATGATGTAATAATCAATTTTGTGTTATAATATTTTAGGAAGTTATGCGGAAAAACATCAAAATTTCCCTTATTTTTTAATTCATTAAAATTCTAATTAAAAATTCGAAAAAATAGTTCCAAGGTGCACATTCCCGACCTCTAAAGTATACACGTGCCAAATTTAGTAGTTGTAAGTAGAACGATCTGATTTTTAGAGAGCCAATACACACACACATTGAGATTTATTATAAATGTTGACATAGATTATCGAATGGTAACAGACAAATATAAATAACTTGTTTCAAATTTTTTCTCTAAATTTTTTACAGCTGCATTTAAACCAGCGTGTCGGTAATTAATGTTATTAGAAATGTTGTGGGAAGAGTTCACTGTATCTTAAAAACCTCCATTCAATCAGAGAAAAAATATTTAAAGAATTAGGCGTACAGAATATTTAATAGAACTTGATTACAGACTCAACATGAGCCAAATGGGTAATTTCATTGACTTACTTATGGGAATGCATAAACAAATCATCCAAAACTAGTATTTCATAAAAAAGGTTTATTTTGAAATTCTAGTTTTAATGGTTTAATGACTAATATAATTGTTTATTGCAATTTTCCTTTTCGTTTTTTATATTTCTTAATATAATTTATTTCCTTTTAATGAATAATCTTCCACAATATTTATTATGAAATTAAAACGATCTGTTAAAGTACTCAATAACGAGATTTTACCAATATTGAAATTGAGAAAAAAAATAGCTTTCTTTGGCATCAAATTTTTTTCTCGCTTGCGCTTATATTTTGCACTACAGTAAAAGCTCCTTATTCGCGCTTCCTTCATTCGCGTTTTCACCATTCGCGAATTAAAAAAATGCGACCCAATTCCTAAATTCGCGGCTAAAAATTTCTTTATTCGTGGACCTAATAAGTATATATATATATAATAATAAAATAATTCCAATAGGTATACAACCCAATATTCTTTCTAAATGCCGTCAAATGGACAAATAAAAAAATTAGATCTGATTTCAACTTTGCCTAAAGTATGTTGTTAAATGATAAAGTAAATGTAAACAAAATTCACAGCCCATTGAAGAAGAGGCTTAAACAAGCACTGGAAGCGTGAGATTTAATTTGAAAAATCTTAGTGAAGGTTTAAGAAAGGCAAATGAGCTTTGCGATTTCTTCATGAACATTGATCCGTCTATGGAATGAAGTCTTATTTCTAAGAGGCAAATTGCTAATGCGACTGTTGCGTATCAGTCGGAATTGAAGGAGGTTTTGAAAACAGCAAAGCAAGAGAAAATGACAAAATTCTTCAAACCATTACCTAAGCCATAAGATAATTACTCAAAAAAGTTCAAAAGCTTCAATTATATATATAAAAAAAAAAATTTCCATCAGTATATATATATATATATATATACTGATGGAAAAAAAATCCCAACATGAAGAAAAAATTATTGTACAGTAATGAAATTTTAGGAATACATTTGTCTAGGTAACATATTTAATTGATTAAAGTTTCAAGATCACAGGTAGAGCCATTGGCGAGAAGAGCCATTTCAAATGTGAAATGTTGGTACATTGTTAATACTTTCTTTCAGTATTATTTTTAATTTGTGTTTGGTATTATAATTTTTTGTTCGGCAGAAAATTATTTGTTTTTAATCCGATTTTAGTGTTCCTAGACTTCACGTCTAGGCATGGGATTATAAGCATGGGATTCACTGGTACCACTTTCTTTAGTTATTCTGTGACAATCATATCCGAAATTTTGTGAACTAGAAAAACCTGTCTAAATGGACATATTTTTTTAGGAATATTTTTTACGTATGTTACCGGAAGACGTGTGTTAACGTTTAGTTTTAATATTTTAATTAGCTTTTAATTTTGTTTAAAAAAATTGGCTATCATACGGATTGGAAAAAAGAAGCCGAAATACAATTTTAGGAAGTTTATATCAATTTTCGAAGTTTCTTAAAAAATTTTATTTATGAAAATTAGATCTCAAAATTAAATGGCTTTAAAATTTTCATTTTAAAATTTGCTTTCCAATATATCTCCATAATAAAAGAACAGTTTTCATCGAATAGCAAAAATCACTTAAAATTGAAAAAAAAAAAAAAAAAAAAAAGGAAAACAAACTCAGAACTGCCAAAAAGTTATTTTCATGCTAGGCAGAAGGAAAATATACAGAATTGGAATTCAAACCTTATTAATCGTTAATCGCTTACAACTTCTTTTCTCTTTGGATATTATTTAATGATTTGATTTGCTATGATTCTACAAGACGATTATACAAGCCGAAACAAACAATGACTTTAAAAATTGTTTGTTCTTATTATCATATTTTTTAGAGAATTTCGCTAATTGTTCCAAACAGCCAGGACAATTTCAAAAGATACATGATATTTTTGCAGTATTTGTTTTGACGAAGCCTATTTTATTTTCTCGTGTAAGAGATATACATAAAGTTATAAACATAAAAAAAAAAAATCTGAACACTACTTTTCAGCAAAACTCCATACTTCAGGCTTCCTTATATCCAAAAATGGATTTTCATAACAACATCTGTCTATCCATCTATTCTGCATTCAGTGAATTCGATAATTTAAAAGTAATTAAACTGATGAAATTCGTAGAGTGATTTATGTTATCAATTTTGTAGATTTTTGTCAAATTGTGAGCGGATTCCAATCAAAGTAAGTTTATTTATCTGTCTGAATTTAAGGGGTGTGATAAAACCAAAATATAAAGGGAGACACAGCTAAAAATTGATTCATAGCTTTAGAATCTATAATGTAGATTCTCAGTAATTTTTGAATTTAATCTGTCAATGGTTTAACTGTCGACCTGTGTATCTTCATGTATGTTAATACACTAACAAAAAAAAAATTACTCTAACATAACCACAATGACTTATAAAAATAAAATTTACTATGCCATCGTGTTTCTAAAATTGTGGTTCCATGTCATAAATTTTGCTTTAAATCGATTGATAGTAAAAACACCAAAATGCAAACTCGCTTTTCTTTACTATAATCTGAGACATAAATGCTCATGTTTGAAACTTCAAAATAACAATCGGAGCATTCGTAGCTTTCAAGTAATTCTCACTCTATAATTGTTTGGTTGGTGGAGGAAGGGGGGGGAACACTTATAAGACATTTAAAAAAATTATGTGATTTTCGAGACAACTCCCTCTGTTGTTACTGAGAGATTGATTAATATTTTCTATAATATTTGTTGCTTGGGAGTATATTTAAAAAGCCCATCTGTGCACAGTTAAAAAAAATCATACTTAAAAGAAAAAGTTGTCCGTGCATGACGATACTTGCGCTTAACCATTCCTTGTTCCAGACAGAAATGTAGATAAAATATCTTATTAATTCTTCATTAATCATTCGGTGTAACCTCGCAAGCGAAAGTTATATGCGGAAATACAAAAGTTATAACGGATCATGATAAAAAAAAATGTTTAAATTTATCTACGCAATAAAATTAGAGGACGTTGCGAACAATGTATGAAATAAGAAAATTAAACATAAATCATGTCTACGAATATCAAGTTCTAATTCTTTTTTTTTTTTTTTTACCCCTGGTACATTTGAATACTGCCACTGCTTTGTTCTTCACATGTATTCACATTTGCTTAAGTGCATTATGAATGATATTTGAAATGCAGTTTTGAATGTTTATGTTCCATATGTTTTCCTTTTTGTGTAAATAAATGTGTACCTCCGCATTTTAATGGTTCTCTGCATGCGCTGAAGAATTGTTGTATACAAACAGTCCCGTCTGCAAACAAGCTTGCGGAACAAAATTGAAAGTTCATGTTTATATTTTCATTAATATTAAAGCACAAATAAAAGTTCAACGAAGCGAATTTGTTCTTTGTTAGAATGTTTTATGACATACAATGGCGAATTTCCGTTTAAACCAAAATTTTCTTTTTCCATTATTTCTACAACGCTCCTTAGTTTTGCTGCGGTTAAATATAAACTATTAAGAAATTTAGATTTTAATTTATTTTTACTTAAAAGATTGATTAAGTAAATTCAGCTTGATTTTTTTTTTTAATTCTTATTGTTATTCAGTTTTTAACACTTATGTCATTTAATTTTCAATTTTTGCTAATCAAGTTGTTTTTAAGAATCCTCTAAATAAACTTTCTCGATTTAGGCATCCTATTTTCGAGTAGTTTCAGAAAAAAGTATTTATTCAAAAATTTTCTTGGGAAAAAAATCCGATTTTTTCACTTACATGATTTTTTTTTTAAATTCCTAATCAATATTTTGAAAAATCGTTGGTTAATTCTAATAAGTTGATATATCTGAGTTTACAAAAAAATTAATTTAATTTTTAAAAATCGTTTGAAGGAAATGGGTTTGTTTTTTCATACTTTATTTTAGACATGGTTTTGAACACATAAGAAATAAGTTTAAAGTTTCAAATATATATTTTAAATATTGCAATTAAATTGCTCATATGTACAAACCAATTATTTTTCCTAACAACAACCAAACATTTTTAAATAATAATTTCATAAAAATGTCTTGTGTAACCGTAACTGTTCCTCGGCCCTCTATCGGTCGTTACGATGAACAATCAGTCCATGTCTTGGAAGCGAACGTAAAGCATGATGTAATCCCCGAGTATTATTTTTATGCATATATGTTAAATGTTATTGTCCTCAATAGTTTTGTCCCCTTGTAAATCCTGTCCTTTAATATCATTAAATGCATTTTTTAACTAAATTCCCTTGATTTATTGATTTTAATAGTCTATCCTGACAGAGTTAGACTTTTGGCGCCCTTTCGGTCACACTTGTATTTTTATTAATTTCTCTGGTTTAACTCAGATATAACTAGAAACAAAAATGAATAAATGATTTTAAAAAATGTTTTAAATGTTACTTATAAAATGTAGCTAAAAATTTTCAAAATATAGTAATAAATGTAGCTATAAATTTTCAAATGTATTTTTTAAAATGAAGCAATAATATAACGATATTTTTAATGTTAGTCATAAAATTTAATATTAAATATATAATGGAAATCGTTCTTAATTTTTTTCTACAGATGCTCAATAATGACTCATGATATTTGTAAAACATTTTAATAAAGCACAATATCGATTAAAAAAATTGTTTGAATCGAATAAAATTTCTAGAAAAAAAAAGAGTTTTAATAAAATTAGGTTCAGTTTTTAAAAATTTTTATATGAAAAAAATCTGTATCGTAGAACACAGTTATAGATTTTTTCTTAGTGAAATTCACAGTTCTAGCAAACACAAACAAAATTTTTATTTTCTTGAAAGAAATTAATAACTAACTTGAAAAAAAATGTTCAACTATTTTATTGGGAAATTTGATTCATACATTCTTCATCTCGCATCATTCATAACAAAAGAAATTCCCTTTCTGCTAACTCGTGGCATTTCCAATCTATCAAATTTGGAACTTCCAAGTCAGCAATTAATAACGTTACCACTTTGTAAAAAAATATGATCAATTATTTAATTGGTTAGCTTTCTTTTTAAAATTGGCTTCAACTTGATGGGCAGAGATTAACACAGAAAGACTAGGAAAAAACAATGGAAGAGGGTGTGGCGCTCGATAAATGCGTCTGTCAAAATCTTCATATCTTGCAAAATATTTGTCCGATATTTTTTGAAATTTTCAAGAAGTTCAGACGTGGTTCTAGAGATAATTTTTAAAAGAAATTGTACAAAATCGGCATTTTCATCGATTTTAAAGCACTAAGACTCCATAAATAGCTATCTGGAGCCTCGAGTTGGAGACGAAGTCAGAAGGAATAATGTTCAATTAAAATGTTTTATTTATCTAGCATCTGAATAAAGAATTTTGCTTAAAAAACTAATTATATATTGTAAAATATTAGTGCTAACACATATATAATGCATTTCCATATGAATTAGTAAAATTAATAATAAAAAATTAGGTATAATTAATTAATTATATATGATGTAATATTAATTATTATTTTAACTGATTATGTTATTTTTCACTTGAATTCTAATAAAATAATAATTTTAAACGTGTTTGAAGTTTATTATCTACTTGAAATCTATCACAATTAAATGCTTTTATTTGTATTTGTAATTTGGAATCATGCATCAATAATTTTGGTTAATTTTATAAGAATATATTACTTGAGTCATTTTCTTCTATGGCAAACCTTTCAAAACATTGATTTAAAATTAATCAGTCAATAAAAACATTTATATTTTCTCAGTCTTATTAAAACAAAATAAAAATTATTGAAGTAAACTATTAACTAATTGAATTATGCTAAAAATATGTTGAAATGTAAAATAAATTAACTAGTTATTTGAAGAAATATTTCATAATATGTATTTCCTGGTGCTGTAAGTGCTTGATTTCCTCAATGATGTCATACATCACTACTCATTTTATATAAATAGAAATTAATTTTTCTTCAGATTTTATTTTACATATTTTGATAAGTATTGTTATATTTACTGTTATAAAAGAGGAATAATGACACGATTTACTCTCCTATAATATGATATACTGATAATCAGACTCCATATAACAAATTATGAAAATTGAAATAGCTCTATTATAGTAAGGCTTTCTAAACATGAAGTATTTAAATTAGACTCAAGGTTTTACCTAGAAAACTTCTTGTATATTTGCTATAGATATCAAAACGATCTTCTAAATAAATATGATACAATAACAAAGATATAATCAGGCGGAGTCTCCCCAAAACTTTCTTGTATACTCTTTAATAAAGGTCCGAGAGAATCCCTTATAAGACTTGACATATTATAGTTATGAGATAATAATCTTTGCCGTTAACTTAGCATTTTTACTGAATCGATCATGTGATCTTTGGCAAGATAATTATCAATTAATCTCTGACATGCGGCTAATAATATAAAAAAATCGAATTTATGCTTTAAGACAAATTTTTTTCAACCAATTGAAACAAAAATTTGATACACATTTAAACTTGTAGTTTCAAATCAAATTTGATGTATGTAAGTCACTGAGTTTTTAAGCTGTCGCATTTACATATTTCGGAAAGTATAGATTGACAGAATTTTAGTCCATTGTTGGATTTAGATTATAACTTAATAGTTATATCTACAATACAAATGCTTAACCCATGAACCGAATTTTAATCTTCTAGCACTTTACATTTTGTATTTATCGATTAACTTATAATGAAACAACCGGACAAACTTACTTCCCTATCTAATAGAAACTAAAACTTAATACAGATTTATTATTTTATTTGTAAGACCACATATCAAATTTAGTTTTGAGTATTTGGAATATCATGCTTGTGTACAAGAGAATGAACTGACGAACAAATGATGAACATGTCGCCAATTTTGGAGCAAACTCTGATTCGCATCAATTGGTCTAATATCTATGCGCCAAAATTTAATGTTATGACGTGTCGTATTTTTAAATTATCGAGTTCAGATACATGGGCAGATTATCATATAAGCTATGTGCAATTGGATTTAAAAGAAATCCTCAAATTCGGCTTAAAGAAATCAAGTTCCGCATTTCATTTAAGACCCGTTGAAAACATTTAAAAAAAAAAAAAAAAACTTTTTAACAATGACTTAACAACCGGGGATTGAAGTGTATATAAATGTCCAGGGTGTCATGGCTAGAGTATACTATTAAAGAAAACCTGTGTGTGTTTATATAACTTTTGATGCAAAATATCATGAGGAAGCAAAAAATTAATGGAATTTCCAGACATCATTTATACTTGATAAACCACTGGGAAAGGAAAAAAATTATATTATATTTCAAGTAACGATTGTCTGCTCAACGTTATTGGTTATCAAATACACAAATAGACACACATAATTCAAAAAATGTCTTTTCATCACTCAGAAGCGTCTAAAACATGGAGATTCATCCGAATCTGGACATCGAAATTTTTTAATATCAAATTATTTTCTCTTTGTTTATTATTAATGCAAAAAATAATAAATGCGCATATTCCATTTTAAAGAATTGAAACATGGTTGTAAAAATAAAGTTGCTGCAAAAATCAAGATGTAATATTTATATTAAAAAGATGATTCCCCAGAAAAATTAGAATTTTATCTAGTACTTTTTGATATGAAGTGTACTGAAATTATGTGCAAGCATAACGGCAATATCATATTAGTTCTCCTCCATAAGTTTGCATTATTTTTATCTTATCAACCAACTTAGATGAACTACATTTCATCGCATCACAAAATGTTTTATTTTAAACAAGCCACCTTTAGCAGCTAATTAGTTTACTAGGATTGATGCCCATTTTTATAGCTCACATTTTATTAGTCATGCAACTTATATTATTAGACTTACAACATTCTGTCCACTGCACTATCTCTCTGATTCTCTGTCAGCTCTCATAGAGAGATTGGTGCTCTTTAAATCTGCTGCCCAGAATCAGACATCCTCCCACTGATGTGGAATAGGAATTTAGGTAAGTAGAGGCAGCCTGTAAAATAGACAGACTAAGAGGATGCTCTTAGTCTGTCCATTTTTCAAAATTACAAAGAGCGTTCCAAAAAAGTTTTCTGTATTTTCGAAACAGGTCGTTGACCAAATAAAGTAAACATAACAGAGTGACAAGTATTTCAATGAATGCTCTAAAAAGGTGGAAGAGAATTTCTCAGAAATCAAACAGTTGAGTTGAGGGACTGACATTAGGAAAAACTACAGTTTCATCCAATGGATAAACATTTCGATATTGCAGCACACAGACCAGTTTCCAAGCTGGTTCTGAATATAAAGTAAACGAGATTCTTACATTAAATCAAGATATCGTAATATTTAATGTTAAAGTTTGATACTTATATTTTTGTATTACATTAAAATTTTTTTTAAAAAAATTGAAATAAAAAAAAAAAAAAAAAGGGAAAGAAAGAAAAGAAAAGAAACCCCAACAACAATAAGGGAAATACTGAGGATACCAGAAAATACTACTACGATATCCTCCTGACATGATTCTGGACGGCATTGAAAATATCGAATAACATAGCTGAGATATGGTAAAATTTCTCTGCTATGTTATCTAATATCGTTGCAACACTGGGTGTATAACCATACCCACTAAAACAGTGAAAAACGATGATGTAAAGTATATTTAATTTTTGAAATTTACTTAAATTACAGAATAAACTGCTCAGAAATGAAACTAAATTAAACTAAAAGCTAAACTGTAGGGTTTAAAAGTATTGTAAAAATAGTTTTCACAAATAATGTAACAAATAATTGATGAAAATTATTAAAATTAGGAATGATTTTTGTTTAAAAAATCAAAATAAAATATCGCAGGTACTTTAGCAAAAAGTAATTGCATGCCAAATTTAGTTTCTTTAAGGTCCATCATCCCTACCATATATTAGTACAGTTTTGCCAACGGTGACTCTTACGCCTGAAAATCATAAAACACCCAAATAAAACCATGCTTATAAAGAATTCTTGAGTTAATTCTGCTTCATGGTGTCTATTTATGATTTTTCAAAGTTTATAGATTGTAATCAGAAAACCAATGGTTTGTGTTACAAATGAGATGTCTGACTCTGGACGAGTTATTGACTGATTTATTGCCGTTACAGATTATTTATTCATTCACCATGCATTGTATCACGTTTTATCTTCTTCACTATCTCTGTGATTCTTCCAAATCGCAAATATTGAAAAAACCATTATAAATTAATTTCTGCATTATTTTTTAGGAGAAAAATAATAATAAGCATAGTCCAATGTTCTTCTATCCTATGGGGTGATGGGGTGCGTGTGTGGAGAGAATTAGCGCTTTTCTAAATGCAAGGACACAAGGACTAGTTTTTGAAATAAGTTTGTTTTTAAAAATATCATGTGTTTGAAAAGCGAATGCATCATATTATCCTATAGATAATTTTTTAACACTTTTTTTTCAATCTTTCAATTGTTAAAGTTTTTTTTATGATCCAGTTATTATTTTATTTCACAAAATTGCCAAATACCTTTTTGGCATCACTTCGAATATTTATATTGTTATTGACTAGCGTCTCAATTTCAACGTGATCCCTACGGGATGGGCGAGTCCATTATAAGCTGTACTTTTCATAGGTAGGGACGTGGAATCCAGAGGGGCCAGGGATAACGTTGTCTTTTAAATGTTGAGTTGTATCTCAACACTTATCCCGGCGTGTTTGTATTGTGGATGGGTACGTTTCCCGAAGGAGGTGTCGACATATTAGCTTAAAACATATATTTCAGTAACCTTTCGTCTTATTTAATGGATATATTTTATACAAATACCATTTAATCATATTATAAAATCATTATTTAACATAAATTCTGTTTTATATTTTATAAGCTTTCTGACAAGCAAGCTGACGAATGTTTCCAATTTTGCATCATCTTCAAAAACGGTGATTTACTGATTTGGAATTTTTTTTTAAAAAGTAATATGATAACTTATATTCATTTACAGAAAAACTTCTGAAAAATATGGAATCATATTATTCATTATCATCTAATATGCACTGTTTCTGCAAAAAATAAAAAGGATGTATCTCTTGGAACTTTATATGATTGTATGAATATAATATCCTTATATTTAGAGAAAAAAAATTATTTTGCTAATGGTTATATTTGCCTTCACACTTCAAGACGATCATACGTCTATTTTTTATTATTCCTAAACCTAACACTTCTATTTGTTTCAATATGTTACCATGAACTGAAAAAAAAATGTGGAAGAATTTTGTTTAAGTATATTCTAGAATGTTATATAATTTCTGAGAAGATATACTATAGTTTAAATTACTTAGGTAAATAATTTTTTCTTATAGCTTTCTTTATTTTTTTTATTCTGAAGTTGTAATTATAGTAGCCATGATTTTCATTTGCAATATTTTTTTATATTATACATTATCTTGTTTTAATAAAGTTTATACATTCTGCTTAGTATTTTATGTATAGTTTGTACATTTATTATGTGTCTTTATTCATTGCAAAACCTTCTTGAATAATGTCAATTCCTTTCATTAAAATGTTACACTATAAATATGAGCAAAATATATCTATTTAATAGACATAAATAATAAAAATTTATTTAGCATTTTAATTTAGTTACATGTTAAACAATTTGCTATTTTTATTATTTGATTTCTGAAAGTCGTGTAGTAAAATATTCTTCATCCCAGGTGTCTTATATTATGCAGTGTCAATGTTTGTTGGACTAACTCGGTCAAATATTCATTTATGAATTTTTTCATTCTTATGACTTATGAGAATTACATATATAATTCTGTAAATAAATAGCCAATTGCGTTTTTTTAATCATTAATCACTTACCAAAGAAATGTTTAACAGGCATTCAGCTAAGTGTAGATTGTGAGTATACCAATCTGAAAATATTCTTATATTCTTTGACACTGTAACATTCTTATATATTATGTGAATAAATATTTTTCCTATAGCTGTAACTGAGCATGCACAATGGTTCCTATGTTTACTGATAATATTGTAATTGTCTATGCTTAGACATTTTAGTATTTTGGTTCCTTTAATGATTTCAAAGCAAACCTAATGAAAACCATTATATTATTTTCTTAACTGACTCACAAAAATGAGCTTGTAAGTAAATATTTAAAACATTTAAATCAAATTACTTTCATTCAATTTACTTTGTACCTTGACTTTTCAAACTTGCTATAACTTTATTTCTAGAGTATCCATCCAACTTTTAACATTTATATTTTAAAAAACGATAAACTAAATATTATAAATTTACAGAATTGTAATATTTCTTATAAAAAAAGAACATTATTTGTATAAATACTTATAAAAATAGAACATATTAATAACATAACAAAAATACTGAGAACATATTTTTTATACATATATTTTCATTATAATCTTTTAATTTTTTTTTCTGTCTCTTAAAGTATAAGGCTTAATAGCTTAAATTAAGTTTTTCAAATGATGAAATATATTTTATGCTTTTACAAAATTCTTTGTTTCTGATAAAACTGCAGCGCTATATTTTTTAATGATTGAGTACAATATACCAATGTAGAAACTGAATTGCATCCGAGAAAAAAAAATAATAATTTTGCCTTGAAAAATTAAGATCTGTTTTTAAATTAAGTTAAAAAAGTATTTCATACGCTATATTTAATAAAAAGTTGATTGCTGTAGATTTTTTATTAAAGATTATTTAAATTTATTAAATTAAAAATTTCTGTAACATATCTATAAACTATCCTTAAGCTATTGTCTAGTTTACTTAATTCTGTAGAGCTGAAATTCTACTGATTAACTGGCTTATTTAGCATAATTATAATACATAAACCAAAATATAGTTTGTAGCATTTAATCAAATAATAGAATTGCAACTCATCATGCACAGAGTTGTCTGTAATGTCTATGTAAATATCTTTGTTTGCATTATCTAATCCATAAAAATATTTTTTTTAAAACTCATTTTTTATATTGTGCATGTTTTTTTTTTGTCATTACTATATTTAACTGAAACCTAAATTAAAATAAATGAATAAAATTGTTTTGGTAATTGAAACTAATTTATTCTTAAAATAGTTTATATGATTGCTAGTACACTAATGTAAACGTCTTTAAACAATTCGCTAATTTTTTTAACAACATTAAAGAGTTTTTAGAAAAATATAATTAAAAATTATAGATATTAACTGAATCATTATTGATACCTTATTTTTAAGTTTATGCCTTAGTTCATATATTTACATTATCATTGAAATATAAATTATTAAAAATTAATCATTCAAAAATATACTATTGAAACAAATTTATTTTATTAAATATGAATGATACTCTTAATAGATTTTTCAGATGAAGTTCTGTAAGAAATAAAACAGCTTTCGGTCAGAAAAATTAACTCAGCTTTTCACTTTTCTTCTTTTTTGTGAATTTCCTTTGTTTTGAGATATTTGTATTTGCTGGCGATTTGCAGCTTTCCGGTAATGCATTTTGTAAATATGCAGCACTATTTGAGGCAACAGACATATCGAAGCAGGCATTAAGTACTTTTATCTTTTCTTCCACATCTGGAAGAGGGTATGATGAATCCCAGTTTTGTGCTTTTACAAGTACTTCTTGTAGCTGACTCACTATGTTATTTTTTCTGCTATTGAAATCTTTACTGCTTTCATTTTGTAAATGGGATATGATTGCAGATTTTTCAATTTCTGTTATTTTTGGATCATTTTCAATAATTACTAAATTATCCTCAGTGTCTAAATTTTCTTGGTTTTGTATTAATTCAGATTCTTGAATAATAACATCTTTGGATTTTTGACATATATAATGAATGTGTTTACATATTATAAATCGAATGCTGTAGTCGATGCATGTACATGCCATCATGTGTATGCATATGTGGCATTCATCACATCTAATGGGGCATTCACACTCATCTTTTAATTTTTCTATATCATATGACATAAGTGATCCGCCATTCTGCTTTGTGATAACAATTTTTTTTTCCACCTTGTAAAATGCATATTCATCACCCATTTCGTTACTGCTTCTGTGACGTTTTCTGATTAGGGTGACTTTAGATGTTAATTTCCCTCTTTCCATGGAAATTACTCTGGAAAGGAGCTTTTTAGCTACTGCATTAATCACAAGGGATATAGCCTTGTCCAATCTTTTCATAATTTTTCCATCGCCTTCCTCGTACTTAAGCTGACGATGCCATCTTTCTAATTTCATGTTCGTATTGATTTGCAATCCAATTCTATGGCAGTATGCCCATTCCTTACATCTATTTTTATAATTACAAATAAAATATTCGACAAATTTGATTTCTTTATCTTTAAAAGATGTAACAAAATTATTTAAAAGTTGGGATATCTATTTCTGTCATCAAATTCTTTAAAATATTTTTGATAACTGTTCTATTTTCAAAGTTTTTTACTTTGGAATTGATATTTGCAGTCCAGTTTTTATTAATGTGCCAACTGCATAGTAAATGTCTGGGGCTATCATGGAATACCTCTTTCCATGCGTTTGTAAATGAAGTTGTATCATCTGTCATTATGACATTTGTTCTTAGATTTGGCAATCGCTCTTTTATTGCTGCGAAGAAAGGCAGAAGAATGTCACAAGACATTCTTGAAGCAAACAGAGTTGCTGCTGGCAATCCTTCATGATTTTCATCATGAACCATTATTGTCAATAGTTCAAACCCATATTGATTAGTTCCGTGTGTTGAATCCATCATGACGCAGCTGCTACCATATAGCTCCAAAAGTTTTTGTTGAGCATCATTCATCATTCCCAAGAGGAAATCTTTTTCTTTCACCATAGGGAAGTCTGCTAAAATGTCTCCTACTGCTTTGTAAACTAGTACAGGATTATCATTATCCATTCTCATTTTTTTAACGAACATATCTACAGATGTTGCATCATCAGGATGAAGAAGATGATCACCAATTCGAAAGTCTCTGCAAATATTATGTAGATCTTTCCTAGTTGTAAGGCTTAATTTTTTTGGGGGGTCAAAATTCTGCCTTGTATCATTCAAAATTTTGGTCAAAGGAACACCAAGAGCTAGACGTGCTGCAAGATTTATTCTATCTTCTTTCGGTAAACGCAGCTTTCCTGTTTCCAATTGATGTCCAATGTGAATTGACTGGTACTGAACATGTATTTTAGTGACCTCTTCAACAGTTTGCATTGTCACTTTTATTATTGCAGGACATGTGGAACCACATTTAATCGAACCAGATGTTTTCATATGTCTGACTTTGTCTTTTTTTGGTTGATAATAACCACTTCGATTACATATATAGTAGGTTATTTTGCCATTTTCTATATCATAGGAGTTTCTATGTGTAAAAAATGACTGGTTTTCACACTCGAATTTTTTTTTCCAGTTTAAGAAGTCTTCTTCTTTGTAAAAAGTTTCACTTGCAAATTTTAGTTCAATGGAATGCTGGTTTTGAAGATGTTCTTGTAGTTGGGAAATTTTGCAAAAGTTTTCATTGCAGAGTCCACAAGTTTGACTTGCTTGCGCTGTTGTAACCTTTTCAGGATGCAATCTTTTCATATGTCTCTTACAATTTCCCCTTGTGCTGAATGAAATATTGCAGATTTCACAAACAAGCTTGGGCTCATCACACTCTATAAATGGTCGTTTTTTCCCTATATTTTGTTTCGTAGTCATTTTCACTTGCACACTGAAATCGTTGTTCCAACAGAAATGAAAATTGTGTTTTAGAATTTCTTTAAAAAAAAAAAGATAAAACGGAATAATTGAAAGGGACTCCTGATTGGCCCTTTTCTCCATTGATGATCATCTGCTAGCTATATACCACTAAAAGACTCGGCATTCATGGAATAGAATATCATTCCTCCCCCAATCTTTATTGATACTGTGATAACTAAATCGATTAGTTATAAGAGAAGACATTAGTTCATTGCTGTACAGGAGGTCCAT